>JASANB010006153.1:0-19823 GCA_030248155.1 Sabatieria punctata | reverse complement strand
ACCGCTACTAGTAGTTGCATTGTTGGATCGGGGTTCCTAAACTTCTTTGGGGCATACATGGGCCGGAAAAATCCGGAGGGGGGTAGGGGGGGTTGCAGATCTCGGGTATGGGGGGTCCCCCCGAAAAAGGCCAAAAAACGCCTATTTTGCCTTAAATAAGCGAAAATTTCCTCCCCCGGGAGGGGGGTGGGTGGGGGAGGGGGGTATGGCCGGCCGAGGGGGAGGGGTATACCCCCCTTACCCGCCCGGCCCATGTATGCTTTGGGGGTAGGGGTGAGGGGGTTTTGCCTTTCCAGCTACGGGAGTATTATGGTATGACCCTATGTAACGACATGCTTGAAAGAAACAATCCAAGTTTCCGAATTTCACTTCCGGACAATTGATAGTTTATTTACAAGAGTACGTACCTTGTCTTTAGTTATTGTATAGATCACCGCTCCCCATCCACTTTTGGCCGATAGTTCGAGAGCGGCCAGAAGAGCCTGCGCAGTGGCCTCAAACGTTTCTTCTGCGCTCTGCAATATGCAAGTTTAGCTGGTAGCGAGCAGAGCAGACAGAGAGACTACCATATCCGGCTTCCAGTAAGCTTCGCACACTCCCAACATCTGCTCGAGTGCCACGCCTTCGCAGACGAAATCCTGCGGAGTACATGGAGCTCCGATCAGGTCCGTTCCCGACAGATACGGCTTGAACGTCACTGGGTCCAATCCGGCCACCATCGGACCGATAAAGTACGGGCCGAATCTGAATTGCACAACTGCTACTGGTACTGGCTGTGTGCCCAGCCAGCATACCATATAAGGCGCCGATACGATCATACATGTAACAGCTCCGGGCCGACCTAGGCGAGGGGGTGGGGGGTTTCGCCCAGATAGGGGATCCAAAATTTCAAAAAGCTCCGAAATGTCTGGAAATCCGTTTTTAGCACAATGGTTTCAGTAAGGAAGGACGCTAAAAATCGTTATTTTAAGCTGCCAAATAGCGTTTTCGAGCTAAAAACAAGCAAAAATAACGAAAAGGGCTTCTAAAAACACCGATCTCTCTTAAATATCAGCAGTGGAAACGCCAAATTCGGTTTCCGAAAGGCTTTTCAAGCGAATTTTAGGCTAAAATTAGTTATTTCTTAGCCAGTTTGTTAGCACTGGGAGCCACTACTTACTAGTACTTGTAGGTTGGGGGAGGGGGCATCCCTTAACCTTTCTCGGGGGGGGGGGGCTGAGGAGGTTTGGTGTTTTCAGCAGTTTCCATATATGGTATCGGTACTTAGGGCAGTTACACCATATACCTATACCCACGACAATGGGTTCCGGGTACCATAAATATGGTGCCACTACCCTAATTACCGGCACCATGTGGTACCGGCACTTATGGTGCCAGTCAGTACCATAAACGGCGTTAAGCGCCTGACTGTATTAACAAGACGTAAGTGGGCAGAAGAGGAACTGGGTAGCGCACCTGTGTTCGTAAAGCAGATTCGAAATAATCTGAGTCAACACCTTCGGCTTGAGCGACCGGTTCTCTCTTAACTCGTACAGGTTGGCTCGGAATTTTATACGATTCAGCCTGCAACACTGGCACCTCATCATCGTGCAACTAGTATATCTTCAACAAGAAAAGGCATTTCGAAGACTTAAGCTTATTTTGACGGTGGCAGCCGATGCAAAGGCCCGGAATCAAGGGAACTCCGGTGGTCCGAACGAATAATGGCAGAAATTTTACGGATAAAAATAGCTGTCAAGTGTGTGTGAGAGAAGAATAGAAAGCGTACACAGTGAGGCAGTCGGTGTGGAGTCCGCCGAAGGCAACGTAGACCCTATCAGTAATCTTGTGCACTTTCTTTTCGTTGACGGCTACGAGAGACATCTGTTCTCCCAGACTGAAACCAACCGTAAATTAGTACAGTCAGGCACTTAACGCCGTTTATGGTACCACCGACACCATATAAGGTGCCGGTACCATAATATGGTGCCCCCACGTTCGGCGGCTGTGGTGGTACCATTGGTCCAGACGACCAGACGGGGTCCCAAATTTCAAAAAGCTCCAAAACGCCTGGAAATGCGTTTTTGGCACGTTTTTTTCAGTAAGGAAACTAAAAATCACTATTTTAAGCTGTTAATAATTTATTTTTGTAAGATTAATTGCCGCCGAATGCATACATGGGCCGGGGGGTAAGGGGGGTATACCCTTCCCCCTCGGTCGGCCATACCCCCCTCGGCCGGCCATACCCCCCTCCCCCATCCACCCCCCCTCCCGGAGGGAGAAAATTTTCGCTTATTTAAGGCAAAATAGGCGTTTTTTTGCCTTTTTTCGGGGAAACCCCCCCCCGCCCGAGGTCTCCAACCCCCCTACCCCCCTCCGGATTTTTCCGGCCCATGTATGGCCAAATGGGGTGAGACATTAAGAGAAACATTAACAGGGCACGCATTTCTATTTGGGCATAGTATTTGTCCTCATAAACACATAACTAGCAACAGAAATGAAGCTTCACCACAGAAACTGATCAGAATACGGAAATCCAGCCAGAAACTGAACTAATTACAGCTTCAAAGATCGCATTAAAAGCGGGAAATGCATCAGATTAACTAGAAACCTCTAAAGAATATTTTTGCACTTTTTCCGACTCCCCTCAGAAATTTTCCGGGATCAGGTGTAGCTGGGGGGGGGAATCAGGAACCGATCACAAACAAAAACTAATGTGTTTAATGATCATAAATAAATATAAATTAACGATTTCTATCGATAAATATCGATTATCGATAATTTTTTTGGCAAAATTCCAAAATTTCAAAATCGTCCAAAATGGTCATGTCATATATCATTTGAAAGCCCTTCACCTGGCGAGTCTAATGATCACTAAATCAGCATAGGGCACCCCCGGGGGGCCTGTTTTGCCGAATATAAAAGTACCCCTAGAGACGCATCAGTATAGGTACGCTCCGGATGGCCGTTTTTCCAAATATAAAAATACCCCTAGGGGAACGCATCAGTATAGGGCACGCTCCGGAGGGCCTGTTTTAAAAACATAAAAATATCCCTAGGGGACGCATCAGTATAGGGCACGCTGCGGGGGGCCTGTTTTAAAAACATAAAAATATCCCTAGGGGACGCATCAGTATAGGGCACGCTGCGGGGGGCCTGTTTTAAAAACATAAAAATATCCCTAGGGGACGCATCAGTATAGGGCACGCTGCGGGGGGCCTGTTTTAAAAACATAAAAATATCCCTAGGGAACGCAACAGTATGGGCACGCTGCGGGGGGCCTGTTTTAAAAACATAAAAATATCCCTAGGGGACGCATCAGTATAGGGCACGCTGCGGGGGGCCTGTTTTAAAAACATAAAAATATCCCTAGGGGAACGCATCAGTATAGGGAACGCTGCGGGGGGCCTGTATAAAAAACATAAGAATATCCCAAGGTGACGCATCAGTATAGGGCACGCTGCGGGGGGCCTGTTTTTAAAAACATAAAAATATCCCTAGGGGACGCATCAGTATAGGGCACGCTGCGGGGGGCCTGTTAACAAAATATCCCTAGGGGAACGGCATCAGTATTGGTTTTAAAAACATAAAAATATCCCTAGGGGACGCATCAGTATAGGGCACGCTGCGGGGGGCCTGTTTTAAAAACATAAAAATATTAGGGACGCATCAGTATAGGGCACGCTGGGGGGGCCTGTTTTAAAAACATAAAAATATCCCTAGGGGACGCATCAGTATAGGGCACGCTGCGGGGGGCCTGTTTTAAAAACATAAAAATATCCCTAGGGGAACGCATCAGTATGGGCACGCTGCGGGGGGCCTGTTTTAAAAACATAAAAATATACCTAGGGGACGCATCAGTATAGGGCACGCTGCGGGGGGCCTGTTTTAAAACATAAAAATATCCCTAGGGGGACGCATCAGTATAGGGCACGCTGTGGGGGGCCTGTTTTAAAAAATAAAAATATCCCTAGGGTACGCATTGGTATAGGGCATGCTCCTGTGGGCCTGTTTAAAAAACTTAAAATTATCCCTCGGGAACGCAACAGTATGGGCACGCTGCGGGGGGCCTGTTTTAAAAACATAAAAATATCCCTAGGGGACGCATCAGTATAGGGCACGCTGCGGGGGGCCTGTTTTAAAAACATAAAAATATCCCTAGGGGACGCATCAGTATAGGGCACGCTGCGGGGGGCCTGTTTTAAAACATAAAAATATCCCTAGGGGACGCATCAGTATAGGGCACGCTGCGGGGGGCCTGTTTTAAAACATAAAAATATCCCTAGGGGAACGCATCAGTATGGGCACGCTGCGGGGGGCCTGTTTTAAAAACATAAAAATATCCCTAGGGGACGCATCAGTATAGGGCACGCTGCGGGGCCTGTTTTAAAAACATAAAAATATCCCTAGGGGAACGCATCAGTATGGGCACGCTGCGGGGGGCCTGTTTTAAAAACATAAAAATATCCCTAGGGGACGCATCAGTATAGGGCACGCTGCGGGGGGCCTGTTTTAAAAACATAAAAATATCCCTAGGGGACGCATCAGTATAGGGCACGCTGCGGGGGGGCCTGTTTTAAAAACATAAAAATATCCCTAGGGGAACGCATCAGTATAGGGCACGCTGCGGGGGGCCTGTTTTAAAAACATAAAAATATCCCTAGGGGACGCATCAGTATAGGCACGCTGTGGGGGGCCTGTTTTAAAAACATAAAAATATCCCTAGGGGACGCATCAGTATGGGCACGCTGCGGGGGGCCTGTTTTAAAAACATAAAAATACCCCTAGGGGTACGCATCAGTATAGGGCACGCTGCGGGGGGCCTGTTTTAAAAACATAAAAATATCCCTAGGGGACGCATCAGTATAGGGCACGCCCCGGGGGGGCCTGTTTTAAAAACATAAAAATATCCCTAGGGGACGCATCAGTATAGGGCACGCTGCGGGGGGCCTGTTTTAAAAACATAAAAATATCCCTAGGGGACCCATCAGTATGGGCACGCTGCGGGGGGCCTGTTTTAAAACATAAAAATACTCCCTAGGGGACGCATCAGTATAGGGCACGCTGCGGGGGGCCTGTTTTAAAAACATAAAAATATCCCTAGGGGACGCATCAGTATAGGGCACGCTGCGGGGGCCTGTTTTAAAAACATAAAAATATCCCTTGGGGACGCATCAGTATAGGGCACGCTCCGGTGGTCCTGTTTTAAAAACATAAAAATATCCCTAGGGGACGCATCAGTATAGGGCACGCTGCGGGGGGCCTGTTTTAAAAACATAAAAATATCCCTAGGGGACGCATCAGTATAGGGCACGCTGCGGGGGGCCTGTTTTAAAAACATAAAAATATCCCTAGGGGACGCATCAGTATAGGGCACGCTCCGGGGGCCTGTTTTAAAAACATAAAAATATCCCTAGGGGACGCATCAGTATAGGGCACGCTGCGGGGGGCCTGTTTTAAAACATAAAAATATCCCTAGGGGACGCATCAGTATAGGGCACGCTGCGGGGGGCCTGTTTTAAAAACATAAAAATATCCCTAGGGGACGCATCAGTTTAGGGCACGCTGCGGGGGGGGCCTGTTTTAAAAACATAAAAATATCCCTAGGGGACGCATCAGTATAGGGCACGCTGCGGGGGCCTGTTTTAAAAAACATAAAAATATCCCTAGGGGACGCATCAGTATAGGGCACGCTGCGGGGGGCCTGTTTTAAAAACATAAAAATATCCCTAGGGGACGCATCAGTATGGGCACGCTGCGGGGGGCCTGTTTTAAAAACATAAAAATATCCCTAGGGGACGCATCAGTATAGGGCACGCTGCGGGGGGCCTGTTTTAAAAACATAAAAATATCCCTAGGGGACGCATCAGTATAGGGCACGCTGCGGGGGGCCTGTTTTAAAAACATAAAAATATCCCTAGGGGACGCATCAGTATAGGGCACGCTCCGGAGGGCCTGTTTTAAAAACATAAAAATATCCCTAGGGGACGCATCAGTATGGGCACGCTGCGGGGGGCCTGTTTTAAAAACATAAAAATATCCCTAGGGGACGCATCAGTATAGGGCACGCTGCGGGGGGGGCCTGTTTTAAAAACATAAAAATATCCCTAGGGGACGCATCAGTATAGGGCACGCTCCGGAGGGCCTGTTTTAAAAACATAAAAATATCCCTAGGGGACGCATCAGTATAGGGCACGCTGCGGGGGGCCTGTTTTAAAAACATAAAAATATCCCTAGGGGACGCATCAGTATAGGGCACGCCCGGGAGGGCCTGTTTTAAAACATAAAAATATCCCTAGGGGACGCATCAGTATAGGGCACGCTCCGGTGGGCCTGTTTTAAAAACATAAAAATATCCCTAGGGGACGCATCAGTATAGGGCACGCTGCGGGGGCCTGTTTTAAAAACATAAAAATATCCCTAGGGGACGCATCAGTATAGGGGACGCTGCGGGGGGGCCTGTTTTAAAAAAATTAAAATTTCCCTAGGGGTACGCATCAGTATAGGGCACGCTGCGGGGGGCCTGTTTTAAAAACATAAAAATATCCCTAGGGGACGCATCAGTATAGGGCACGCTGCGGGGGGCCATTTTTAAAAAACATAAAAATATCCCTAGGGGACGCATCAGTATGGGCACGCTGCGGGGGCCTGTTTTAAAAAACATAAAAATATCCCTAGGGGACGCATCAGTATAGGGCACGCTGCGGGGGGCCTGTTTTAAAAACATAAAAATATCCCTAGGGGACGCATCAGTATGGGCACGCTGCGGGGGGCCTGTTTTAAAAACATAAAAATATACCTAGGGGACGCATCAGTATAGGGCACGCTGCGGGGGGGGCCTGTTTTAAAAACATAAAAATATCCCTAGGGGACGCATCAGTATAGGGCACGCTGCGGGGGGCCTGTTTTAAAAACATAAAAATATCCCTAGGGGACGCATCAGTATGGGCACGCTGCGGGGGGCCTGTTTTAAAACATAAAAATATCCCTAGGGGACGCATCAGTATAGGGCACGCTGCGGGGGGCCTGTTTTAAAACATAAAAATATCCCTAGGGGACGCATCAGTACAGGGCTCGCTGCGGGGGTCCTGTTTTAAAAACATAAAAATATCCCTAGGGGACGCATCAGTATAGGGCACGCTCCGGGGGGCCTGTTTTAAAAACATAAAAATATCCCTAGGGGACGCATCAGTATAGGGCACGCTGCGGGGGGCCTGTTTTAAAAACATAAAAATATCCCTAGGGGAACGCATCAGTATGGGCACGCTCCGGAGGGCCTGTTTTAAAAACATAAAAATATCCCTAGGGGACGCATCAGTATGGGCACGCTGCGGGGGGGCCTGTTTTAAGAGCCGGTTTATATAAGGGTCGACTCTTCCCGGACAAATCTCAACTTTTTGTCTCCGATTTGGCTGAAATTTCATATTTTGGTTTAATTTGACCTAAAAAGACATTTTATCACCTTCCCGGCCATTTTTGAGAGGGTCACTTTTCGACCCTCTCACAGATTTTTAGTCATAACTCGGGACCAAATGATCGTAGGAACTTGAGAATTGCAGATTTAGAATCAGAAAAGTATTCTCTTTCAAATGATACCCTAATCGACTGCATTGCAGAGAAAAATTTTTTTTCGAACCCGTTCCGGGACCGATTTGACCCCCCCACCGTCAATAGTCCGACTATTTTATTTCATGGAAATGTAGCGCTATGTTTTTTCTTTCGATTAAAGAAAAAAATCGAAAAAAAAAGAAACCCCTAATCGAGTTTTTGGGCCTTGAAAGTTGAAAATCAAAAAAAATTCCTTATAATGGATTGCACACTGTCAGTCAGAGAGACTAAGCCATAGACGAATCGGTTCCTTTTATGGCTTACCTCTCCGACTATGGCTATGATGTTCCATCGATGGCTATTGAACGCCTACTTAGCCATACATGGCTACTTAGTCCTCTATGGCTACTTAGCCCTCTATGGCTACTTAGCCTTCTATGGCTACCACTCTTCCACAGCATAGCCAACTATGGCTACATAGCCATCTATGGCTATGTAGCCATCTATGGCTACGTAGCCATAGATGGCTAAAGAGGCGGGGCCTCCTCGAGTTTAGCCATAGATGGCTACATAGGCATAGATGGCTACGCATCAACATAGCCATCTATGGCTACATAGCCATCTATGGCTAAAAGTGTGGGGCCTCCTCGATTTTAGCCATAGATGGTGAAGAATTTGATAGTTTTGTGTGTTTGTATTAGCGAGTTACCGAGTAGTTGTGTGTGATTCAGTGAGTGCACGTGTGTGTGTGTTGTGTTGTATCCAAGAACTACTAGTAAAGACTCTCAACTCCGTTTCATTGGTGCCGAGGACCCTTCGAGCCTACCTTCAGCAAGTTCTTCTGCAAAGCCTCCCTACAAGCCACTATCGTTCCCAGTCTCAAGTTCCAGTCCCTCACCCCGTGATCATCAGGCACAGCCGTGCCCCACCCGATGCTCACATGACGTCCCCTACCTTTGATGATCAACTTCGACTACTACAAGAGCAAATACAGCGTGATCGCGAACAGCAACAGCAATGGTGGATCGAACACCGGCGGCTTCACGACCACTTTCAGCGTATGTTCGCCCATTACCTGTCTCAATGCAGTAAGGCTCCTGTGAAAGAGGAAGAAGTTTCGTGTTCTGGCACTTCAGGTGTCCAAGTCGACTCATTAAACACTCCCTTTACTGGGTTAATGGCGGCTCAAGTGGCAGTGAAGGAAGTCGAGGAGAAGAAAGAAGTGGAGAAAGATAAAGAGGCGATGTTAGATAGTTGAAAAATGCAGATTTTAAGAATAAGACAAAACCAAAGACAAAAAGCACAATCTAGCACGCCCTTCAATTTCCGGCTACATGGTCTAGCTGGTTTAACATAGTAGTAACCAGATGCCTTAGCAGCCTTCCATATCTAGATGTTGGAGCTCCGGATATTCTTTGTTTGGCACAAGGCCAGTTTGAGTCCAGTTCTGTTGATGTTGTGCAGCAAGCACCTTTTCAACGCGCGCTTTCTGGGGCACACGCGGACGATCCCGACGATGTGACCTCTGCCGACACTAAGGATTCGGCTTTTCTTCAAGACGTTCGAGATGATTCAGTTGTTCCTAGCTCAGTTGGCTCAGTGCAGGACGGTCCTGTTCTCTTAGATGTGGGAAAAAGAAGGAGAAAGAGGCGAAGGAAAAAAGGGAAAGAAGAGAAGAAGTTTGAAGAGAAGATAGAAGTAGGGAGCAGAAGGAAGGAAGAAGAAGAAAAGGAAGAAGAAGAAGAAGAGGAAGAAGTTACGCGGATGAAGGGGAAGAGAGTAAGAAGGAAGGAAGATGGGAGAGAAAGAGGAGGAGGAGAAAGGATGTTTGGAGGAAGAAAGGTGAAGAGGATGAAGAGAAGAAATGGAGTGAAGAGAGTTATGAGGAGGAAGATAAAGAGTGAGGTAATGAGAGTAAAGTGGAATGTTAAGAGAAGAGGAAGGAAGAGAAGAAGGATGATGAGGTGTGAGATGATGAGAGGCGGAAGGAAGCAACGAAAGTGGAAGATGAAGAAGAGAAAGAGGATGAAGAGGAGAAAGACAGTAAGAAGAAAAAGAAGAAGAGGACAGAGGAAGCGGATGATAGTTCATTCGAGTTTGCTGCCCAAGAGATGGCATTCCGTTTCCCCAATGACAAGTCAACAGGTGCAAGCAAAGGCTCAGAAAGGCCGAGATGTAGCACGTGGGAGATCGAGTCAACATGGTGTTAGTGCAGGGCAGGTTGCTGGAGATGTCGAGTCAACAGAGGCGGAGCAGTTCCCGCAGTTCTCACTTTCCCTCGATTGTCAGGCACAGCGGCGGCCAGTCGACACTCGTTGAAAGCATACATGGGCCGGACAAATCCGGAGGGGGGGTGGGGGGTTGAGACCTCGGGGGGGGGGGGGGGGCCCCCGAAAAAAGGCCAAAAAACGCCTATTTTGCCTTAAATAAGCGAAATTTTCTCCCTCCGGGGGGGGGGGGGTGGAAGGCCGAGGGGGTGGTATGGACGGCCGAGGGGGGGTATGGCCGGCCGAGGGGGAGGGGTATACCCCCCCTTACCCCCCCGGCCCCTGTATGGTTGAAAGGGGAGTGATGAAGAATTTGATAGTTTTGTGTGTTTGTATTAGCGAGTTACCGAGTAGTTGTGTGTGATTCAGTGAGTGCACGTGTGTGTGTGTTGTGTTGTATCCAAGAACTACTAGTAAAGACTCTCAACTCCGTTTCAATGGCTACATAGCCATAGATAGCTACATAGCCATAGATGGCTACATAGCCATAGTTGGCTACCGCTCTTTCACAGCATAGCCAACTATGGCTACTTAGCCATCTATGGCTATGTAGCCATCTATGGCTACGTAGCCATCTATGGCTAAAAGTGGGCAGACCCTGTTTTTGTAGTCATAGATGGCGACATAGCCATAGATGGCTATGTTGATACATATTTGGCTGAAAGTGAGCAGGGCCTGCCTTTGTAGTCATAGATAGCTACTTAGCCCTCTACGGCTACCCAGTTCGGGCAGACCAAACTCCGATTGGAGTAGTTTTCTGATGGTTCCCAATGAGCCCCTCACATGACAGGACCGAATGTTATGACTTTTCGTGATGGGACCCTAACTGGGAAGATTTGTCATCGGTAAGAAGTGCGCCAAATTCAAATCACTCAGGTACTGGCACCTTCTACTGAACCTAAATCGTCTTCATCCTCCAGGCCACCTCTGCCATTCGCTGACTTCCAGATCGTACCAGAACCACTTCGATCATCCAGCCCGCCACTTACGATTTGCATGTCATCAATCTTCGCCGAAGTACTATCCCAGGAATCCGCCAATTTGGAGTCAAAGAAGGTGAAGCTGCCGATTTTCCTTCAGCTTTCCACGATTCCCACTCTTCTAGCTTCTGTACTTCTTCAACAAACTCTCTCCTTCCAGCCACACCACTTTGATCTACTTTAAATCGTCCCGCCGAAGTACTATCCTGAGAATCGGCCGATTTGGAGTGGAAGAAGGTGAAGCTGCCGATTTTCCTTCAGCTTTCCACGATTCCCACTCTTCTAGCTTCTGTACTTCTTTGCATGGTTTCTCCTTCGAGGCACACCACTTCGATCCACTTCAAATCGCGCCGCCAAAGTACTATCCCGAGAATCGGCCGATTTGGAGTGGAAGAAGGTGAAGCTGCCGATTTTCCTTCAGCTTCTTCGAGGCACACCACTTCGATCCACTTCAAATCGCCTCACCGAAGTACTATCCTGAGAATCGGCCGATTCGGAGTGGAAGAAGGTGAAGCTTCCGATTTTCCTTCAGCTTTACATTGTTTTAAGTCTTGTAGCTTCCATACTGCTTCAATACCTTGTGGGCCTCCAGCCACACCGCTTCTAATCCACTTTGAATCGTCCTGCCGAAGTACTGCCCCAGAATCGGCCGAGTTAGGAGTGGCAAGAGATGAAGCTGCCGATTTTCCTTCAACTTTCCGTTATTTTAACTACTGCTTCAAATACAAAGTTTGCATCAAATATGCTTACTACAATATCCGATCCAATCGGGACCATCATATTCAGACTTAGCTAAGTGAGAGCTTTTGATTGAGTACCTACATGCCTATGTTACGAAGCAGCGATAAAAAGTTAGAAAATTTGCATAAAAAATTTGCATATTCAAAATGTCAATTTTTACGTAGCCATCTATGGCTACGTAGCCTTCCATGGCTAAAATGGCTCGATCGATTCGGAATTTGCCGATCAGCTATTTCAGTTTCATTTTGAGAGTAGCCATAGATGGCTATCGAATTATACATAGCCATCTATGGCTATGTAGCCTTTTATGGCTAAAATCGATCGAGCCATTTTAGCCATGGAAGGCTACGTAGCCATAGATGGCTACGTAAAAATTGACATTTTGAATATGCAAATTTTTTATGCAAATTTTCTAACTTTTTATCGCTGCTTCGTAACATAGGCATGTAGGTACTCAATCAAAAGCTCTCGCTTAGCTAAGTCTGAATATGATGGTCCCGATTGGATCGGATATTGTAGTAAGCATATCTGATGCAAACTTTGTATTTGAAGCAGTAGTTAAAATAACGGAAAGTTGAAGGAAAATCGGCAGCTTCATCTCTTGCCACTCCTAACTCGGCCGATTCTGGGGCAGTACTTCGGCAGGACGATTCAAAGTGGATTAAAAGCGGTGTGGCTGGAGGCCCACAAGGTATTGAAGCAGCATGGAAGCTACAAGACTCAAAACAATGTAAAGCTGAAGGAAAATCGGAAGCTTCACCTTCTTCCACTCCAAATCGGCCGATTCTCAGGATAGTACTTCGGCGGGACGATTTAAAGTAGATCAAGGTGGTGTGGCTGGAAGGAGAGAGTTTGTTGAAGAAGTACAGAAGCTAGAAGAGTGGGAATCCTGGAAAGCTGAAGGAAAATCGACAGCTTCACCTTCTTCGACTCCAAATTGGCGGATTCCCGGGATAGTACTTCGGCGAAGATTGATGACATGCAAATCGTAAGTGGCGGGCTGGATGATCGAAGTGGTTCTGGTATGATCTGGAAGTCAGCGAATGGCAGAGGTGGCCTGGAGGATGAAGACGATTTAGGTTCAGTAGAAGGTGCCAGTACCTGAGTGATTTGAATTTGGCGCACTTCTTACCGATGACAAATCTTCCCAGTTAGGGTCCCACCACGAAAAGTCATAACATTCGGTCCTGTCATGCAAGGGGCTCATTGGGAACCATCAGAAAACTACTCCAATCGGAGTTTGGTCTGCCCGAACTGGGTAGCCGTAGAGGGCTAAGTAGCTATCTATGACTACAAAGGCAGGCCCTGCTCACTTTCAGCCAAATATGTATCAACATAGCCATCTATGGCTATGTCGCCATCTATGACTACAAAAACAGGGTCTGCCCACTTTTAGCCATAGATGGCTAAGTAGCCATAGATGGCTACATAGCCATAGATGGCTAAGTAGCCATAGTTGGCTATGCTGTGAAAGAGCGGTAGCCAACTATGGCTATGTAGCTATCTATGGCTATGTAGCCATCTATGGCTAAAATCGAGGAGGCCCCACACTTTTAGCCATAAATGGCTATGTAGCCATAGATGGCTATGTTGATGCGTAGCCATCTATGGCTATTGAAAGAATTGTGTATATAACCCATCCGTCTAGTATGTATAGTCATTGTTTTGTTAGTGTATTTACAATAAACTCCTTCATTTTGGTGCCGAGACCCGTTGTTTTGTTGTGTTGTGCACCCACAGTTTACGTCCTCTGCTACTACTACCGTCCTCCGACTCCTACCACTACCACAGACCCACCATGGTTCGAACCAAGAAACCGACACCTCCTTCCACTTCGCCAACCACTCGTTCCACCCGCCGCAAGAGCAAGATGCCTCCTAAGTCTGCCCATACTTCTGCGACTGCTTCCCGTTCTTCCTCCCACTCATCAGTGCATCTCTCCGTTAGTCAAATCAACCTCGCAGCCGCTCCTCCCGTTCGCTCTCCCGATTCTCATGCTCCCGGACGATCGTCAGGCGCAGATGCAGCCCCGGTTCAACAACGAAGACGCTCGTCCGAGGGGGAGTGATGAAAGATATTTATACTCAGCGTTTGTATTCTCATGGTCATTGTTTGTTTTGCAAGTAAAGTGCTCTCCCGTTTCATTTTGGTGCCGAACAGACCCGGGATTGGATTTTGTTGTGTTGTGTTTCGCGTGTCCCAACCCCACTCACTCACTCACCCTCATCTCAAGTTCTACTGTTCCGATGCTCACTCCGATGTCGTCTCAACTCATCTCAACCCCATCATGTGCACCCTCACCGATTCTCCATTCGTTCATCTCACTCAACCCCCACCGCATGCAGCCTCCTCGATTCCTGTTCAACCGCGTCTCCGTCTCCCGACTCAACCCCATTTCTCCGTCTGCGGGCAGGATCAGGGTCGCCGCAAAGCGTTTCTCCCATGGTTTCTCTCGTCTTCACTCATCACCCCGATGCTCAGCTCCACTCCTCACCGCCTCGTTTGTCACCCCGTGCTCAAGTCCCGTGCTCAAGTTCATTCGTCAACCCGTTCCCAGTTCTCAAGGTTCCCGCTCTCCTACTTCTCGTGTTTCCGGACGATCGTCAGGCGCAGATGTAGCCCCGATTCAACCACGACGCTCGTCCGAGGGGGAGTGATGAAAGAATTGTGTATATAACCCATCCGTCTAGTATGTATAGTCATTGTTTTGTTAGTGTATTTACAATAAACTCCTTCACTATGTAGCCATCTATGGCTAAACTCGAGGAGGCCCCGCCTTTTTAGCCATCTATGGCTACGTAGCCATAGATGGCTACATAGCCATAGATGGCTATGTAGCCATAGTTGGCTATGCTGTGGAAGAGTGGTAGCCATAGAAGGCTAAGTAGCCATAGAGGACTAAGTAGCCATGTATGGCTAAGTAGGCGTTCAATAGCCATCGATGGAACATCATAGCCATAGTCGGAGAGGTAAGCCATAAAAGGAACCGATTCGTCTATGGCTTAGTCTCTCTGACTGACTGTAAACAACACAACTTGGTCACGAAACGGAGTTGCGAGTCTTTACTAGTAGTTCTTGTATACAACACAACACACGCACTCGAACGCACTCACACACAACTACTCGGTAGCACGATACTACAAACACTCACACAAAACTATCAAATTCTTCATCACTCCCCTTTCAACGAGTGTCGACTGGCCGCCGCTGTGCCTGACAATCGAGGGAAAGTGAGAACTGCGGGAACTACTCCGCCTCTGTTGACTCGACATCTCCAGCAACCTGCCCTGCACTAACACCATGTTGACTCGATCTCCCACGTGCTACATCTCGGCCTTTCTGAGCCTTCGCTTGCACCTGTTGACTTGTCATTGGGGAAACGGAATGCCATCTCTTGGGCAGCAAACTCGAATGAACTATCATCCGCTTCCTCTGTCTTCTTCTTCTTTTCCTTCTTACTGTCTTTCTCCTCTTCATCCTCTTTCTCTTCTTCATCTTCCACTTTCGTTGCTTCCTTCCGCCTCTCGTCATCTCACACCTCATCATCCTTCTTCTCTTCCTTCCTCTTCTCTTAACATTCCACTTTACTCTCATTACATCACTCTTTATCTTCCTCCTCATAACTCTCTTCACTCCATTTCTTCTCTTCATCCTCTTCACCTTTCTTCCTCCAAACATCCTTTCTCCTCCTCCTCTTTCTCTCCCATCTTCCTTCCTTCTTACTCTCTTCCTCTTCATCCGCGTAACTTCTTCCTCTTCCTCTTCTTCTTCCTTTTCTTCTTCTTCCTTCCTTCTGCTCCCTACTTCTATCTTCTCTTCAAACTTCTTCTCTTCTTTCCCTTTTTTCCTTCGCCTCTTTCTCCTTCTTTTTCCCACATCTAAGAGAACAGGATCGTCCTGCACTGAGCAAACTACACTAGCAACAACTGAACCATCTTGGACGTCCTGAAGAAAAGACTGGAACAAAGCCGAATTCTTAGCATCGGCAGAGGTCACATCGTCGGGATCGTCCGCGTGTGCCCCAGAAAACGCGCATTGAAAAGGTGCTTGCTGCACAACGTCAACAGAACTGGACTCAAACTGGCCTTGTGCCAAACAGAAAATATCTGGAGCTCCAACATCTAACATCGCCTCCTTAACTTTCTCCACTTCTTTCTTCTCCTCAACCTCCTTCACCGCCACTTGAGCCGCCATTAACCCAGTAAAGGGAGTGTTTAATGAGTCGACTTGGACATCCGAAGCGCGGGAACACGAATCTCTTTGCTCACGATCACGTCGCTGTTGTCCCATTAGCAGCCAGCGCTGCTGTTGTTCGGTCCACCATTGCCGGTTTTGTTCAATCTGCGCTTGGTAACGTTGCTGTTGCTGTTCGAAATCACGCTGGATTTGTTCTTGTAGAAGCCGGAGTTGATCATCAAAAGTAGGGGACGTCATGTGAGCATCGGGTGGGGCACGGCTGCGCCTGATGATCACGGGCTGAGGGACTGGAGCTTGAGACTGGGAACGATAGTGGCTTGTAGCGAGGCTTTGTAGAAGAACTTGCTGAAGGTAGGCTCGAAGGGTCCTCGGCACCAATGAAACGGAGTTGAGAGTCTTTACTAGTAGTTCTTGTATACAACACAACACACGCAATCGAACGCACTCACACACAACTACTCGGTAGCACGATACTACAAACACTCACACAAAACTATCAAATTCTTCATCAGCCATCTATGGCTATGTAGCTATCTATGGCTATGTAGCCATCTATGGCTAAAATCGAGGAGGCCCCACACTTTTAGCCATAGATGGCTATGTAGCCATAGATGGCTATGTTGATGCGTAGCCATCTATGGCTATGTAGCCATCTATGGCTAAACTCGAGGAGGCCCCGCCTCTTTAGCCATCTATGGCTACGTAGCCATAGATGGCTACATAGCCATAGATGGCTATGTAGCCATAGTTGGCTATGCTGTGGAAGAGTGGTAGCCATAGAAGGCTAAGTAGCCATAGAGGACTAAGTAGCCATGTATGGCTAAGTAGGCGTTCAATAGCCATCGATGGAACATCATAGCCATAGTCGGAGAGGTAAGCCATAAAAGGAACCGATTCGTCTATGGCTTAGTCTCTCTGACTGACAGATGTGAAACTTTCAGCGATTGTAGATCTTGAAAAGAAATGAAAAAGTTTGCCATCCGATTTTCTCTAGCTGCATTTGAACCCAAGTTATGGACCCTCGAAAATCGGGATTTTGGCACTCTCCAGTGGCACCACCCTAACTTTGAACGGCTGCGGTTTACTAGTCTGTGGACCAAATTTTATCAGTTATGGCTCCTTAGAAAGACCATTTCAAGTAGTTTCAAGCGCTTCTGTCAGATTTTTAAAAAATTGGTCTGATCTTCTGCAATTCGCCGTAAACTTTAACAGGACATATCATAAAATTGAACATGGTATCTCAAAAAGTGACTATCATAGTCGGAATCTCCGTTATTTTGTGCGTCGAAGGGTATCAACCATATTTATATGGAGTTGCAATCTGACAATCAAACATGCAGTTGAAAGTAGGGTGGTCCGACACTTTCAAAAATCCGGTTTTTTTGCGCTTTTCGGTCACCCACCAAACTTTGAACGGCTGCCGTTCACTAGTCTGTTGACCAAATGTTATCAGTTATGGTTCGTTAGAAAGGCCATTTCAAGTAGTTTCTAGGGATCCTGCCAGTTTTTCAAAAGATTGGATTGATCTGGTGCAATCGGCCCTAAATTTTAACAGGCCATATCTCAAACTTGAACATGGTATCTCAAAAAGTGACTATCATATTCGGAATCTCCGTTCTTTTGTGCGTCTAACGGTACCAACCAAGTTTATATGGAGTTGCAATCTGACAGTCAAACGATCAGTTGAAGGTAGGGTGGTCAGACACTCAAAAATCCGGTTTTTTTGCTCTTTTCGGTCACCCAACAAACTTTGAACGGCTGCCGTTCACTAGTCTGTTGACCAAATGTTATCAGTTATGGCTCGTTAGAAAGAACATTTCAAGTAGTTTCAAGCGCTTCTGTCCGATTTTTGAAAAATGGTCTGATCTTGTGCAATTCGCCGTAAAATTTAACAGGCCATATCTTAAAATTGAACAACGCAACTCAAAAAGTGACTATCATATATGACACTACTTGAAATGGCCTTTCTAACGAGCCATAACTGATAACATTTGGTCAACAGACTAGTGAACGGCAGCCGTTCAAAGTTTGGTGGGTGACCGAAAAGCGCAAAAAAACCGGATTTTTTAGTGTCCGACAACCCTACTTTCAACTGATCGTTTGACTGTCAGATTGCAACTCCATATAAACATGGTTGATACCGTAGACGCAGAAAAGAACGGAGATTCCGAATATGATAGCCACTTTTTGAGATACCATGTTCAATTTTAAGATATGGCCTGTTAAAGTTTATGACGAATTGCACAAGATCAGACCAATATTTTAATAATCTGACAGAAGCGCTTGAAACTACTTGAAATGGCCTCTCTAACGAGCCATAACTGATAACATTTGGTCAACAGACTAGTGAACGGCAGCCGTTCGAAGTTTGGTGGGTGACCGAAAAGTACCGTTGTCAAGTAAATTAAAATTAAAATTAAATTAAATTCGAAAATAATTTACTTCCGAAGAGTAAATTAACTGGCAAGTAAATTAAAATAAAATTAAATCTCTGACGAAAATGGCGAAGCAAGTAAAAAGTAAATTAAATTAGATCGGAAAGGCTGAAAAATTTACTTTCAATTTACTTCTAATTTACTTGTAATTTGCTTCATTGACTATTCTATCTGTGGTAGTCTTGGCTCTCGCATGTTACTTTTGTGTGTTTTGTGCCTTTTCTGTCTGTCTATTTAACCACAGAATGTACATATACTCTCACTGTTGAGAATGGAAACCCAGCTGCAATGCAGCAGATCATTCAACACAATTTTCTCTGAAATCTTAATTGGAATCCTATACTACGTATAGAATGTGAAGCTACAGTTTTCGTGCAACCATCACATACATCACAGGTCATCTGCCGAAGGGGAGGGAGTTGGGGGTCTGGCGCCGGCGGTGGGATCTAAGCCCAACATTTGGGAGGGGTTTGGCACTAAAAACCCTCAAAAATCGTCAAAAATCTCTAATTTGGGCTGAAATACAGCTGAAAAGTGCTGTTTTGCAGGCTATTTTGGCTATTTTTGTGTCTGAAATTGTAAAAAATCGCAAAAATTTCCTCAACAAATTACTTGCCAGAAAAATTGGAGGAGGGTCGGGAAAATCGTCTTGGGGGTCCCCATCCGGGGGGTCTGGCCTAAGTCGGGTGGGGGCAGACCCCCAGACTCCCTGATACATGTATGCACTGATGCATGGAAACCCCTTTGTTTCGTCAAATCCCGGTCCGGTCTGTCCATAAGTTACAGTGTTAGCCAAAGCTTTACATCTGTTGCTTTGCTCCTAGAAAAATAGTTATAATGCATTTCTGAACAACTGATTTTACCAAAAACATGAAGCTTAACAAAAGGACAGAGTTAGATTTATAGTGCCATAAGTTTACTAGAAATCCATACTCAGATATTTGGTGATTTTGTGATATTTTCCGCAATTTTTGGCATAGAAAAGTAAATTAGAATTTAATTAGAAGTTGAAAGTAAATTAAAATCAAATTAAATTGTTGGCAAATCGGTCAAAGTAAATTAAAAAGTAAGTAAATTATTTTGTGGAGATGCAAGTAAATTAAAAAGTAAGTAAATTGCTAAACTAATTTACTTGACAACGGTACCGAAAAGCGCAAAAAACCGGATTTTTGAATGTCTGACCACCCTACTTTCAACTGATCGTTTGACTGTCAGATTGCAACTCCATATAAATATGGTTGATACCGTTAGACGCACAAAATAACGGAGATTCCGAATATGATAGTCACTTTTTGAGATACCATGTTCAATTTTAAGATATGGCCTGTTAAAGTTTACGGCGAATTGCACAAGATCAGACCAATTTTTTAAAAATCTGACAGAAGCACTTGAAACTACTTGAAATGATCTTTCTAACGAGCCATAACTGAAAACATTTCGTCCACAGATTAGTGAACCGCAGCCGTTCAAAGTTAGGGTGGTGCCACCGGAGAGTGCCAAAATCCCGATTTTCGAGGGTCCATAACTTGGGTTCAAATGCAGCTAGAGAAAATCGGATGGCAAACTTTTTCATTTCTTTTCATGGTCTTCAATCGCTGAAAGTTTCACATGTGTGCGGTGATTTTGAAAAATCAGCTGTACAGACTAATGTTTGATTTTTTCGTGGACCGACTCTT
>JASANB010006152.1:0-31485 GCA_030248155.1 Sabatieria punctata | reverse complement strand
TACCTGGTAATGGTCTACGCTGTAGCATACAGCCGACACAAAGTGCGTGATGAAAATGAGTTATGGCTGCGCCGGCCGCATAACGCAAATGCGAAGCTGATCGAGGTGTAAATCTTGCGAAGCTGATCGAGCTTTGCGTGATGAACCCGTGCGAAGTTGATCGGCAAATGCGTGATGAAAAATTGTCGCGTGCACGAATTGGTGCACGGTCTGCCGTAAGAGATATAAAGGGCCTAAACACTAAAAACCTGGCAAAAACACTTCGGGATCACCTAAACTAAATAGGGTGACGAATTTTGGCAGCACGCTCTGCCTCATCACACCTTTTTTGGGGGAAAAGGCCGTCTACTTTTCGTCAGTGTTTAAAAAATGCCGTGCACAAAATCGCCAGAGAGCGGTCTGATGAGGTTGACGATGCTACGGTGCTTTTCACCTTTTGCCAGAATTGGGCGCCGAAATGTCCTACATAGGGAGATCACTACTTGCGCCGATTAGTGTTTCAAGTCAAGATCATGTTTTGCAAATTTCTTGTTTAAAATGGACCACCGTTCTGGGGCTTCGACGAAGATTGTTATATTTATGCTTAATCGATAGCAAATTGTCATATCTAGCCATATGCTCTTGGGAAGACATATCTATCAACGCCTTCGAATGCTATGGATGTTTTAGTAAGGGGGATGTCGCGACGACACATTTTTCTTTTTTACATATTTTTAATTTGTTGTTCAAGGATCTTTGAAAGTAAATGGCCGAAATATGAAGGTAGACCTACTCACATAGTAAAATTGGTAGCTATCTTTAAAAAGATAACTGAGAAAACTTAATTTTTCTATTTTTGTCATAGTAATGATCGTCGTTTAAAAACGGAGACCGTCTTTGGACTTGGAAGGCGACTGTCATACTTATGCTTAATCGGTAGCAAAATGTCATATCTACTCATGTGCTCTTGGGCAGACATATCTGTCGGCGGACTCGAATGCTACCATTGTTTTAGTAGTGGAGGTCGCGACAGCGCATTTTTCTTTTTTTCCATGTTTTTAATTTGTTGTTAGTGGATCTCTAAAAGTAAATGCGCCGAAATAAGCATCTATTAGCCGCGTCGTTGGCTCAGTGGGTAGCTCGCTGCCTCTGAGTCACGGCGGTCACTGCATCCCTAGCGGTTGTAGTGGTTCATCCTCTCGGCGCGGCAAGTTTCTTGCTGCAAAGAGTTGGTCGTCGGCACAACGCTCCACCCAGGCCACCGAAAGCTGGTTACAGCGAGTAGGTAAAATGGGAACCAACTGGATCTGCGGTTGCACCGAAGCCGCTCCACAAAGCATGCCGCGTTGGGAAGAACATCTACGATGTCAGAAGCTGTCTGAGAAACCAACTATGCCGGGGAGCCCTCGGCCGTCTGGAGCTGTCAGCATCATGGCATCGACACGCCGGCCGCCCTCCTGGTGACCGGCACCCAGCAGCATGGCTAGGAGTGGCTGGCAGTGAAATAAGGGCAACGTCCAAGATGACGAATCACGGGGAAGCGAAATGGACCTCGAGTCTGATCGCAGGCCGTAAGGCCCCCCGCACATCGGATCAGATCGGATCGGAAGCATCTATTATAGTAGGCCTACTTTTATGGAAAAATTGGTAGCTATTTGTCAAAAGATGACTGAGAAAACTTCTTAGTGATGAGACGATCGTCGTTTAAAAAGGCCCACCATCCTGGGGCTTCGGGCTTGGAAGAATATACTCACTAACTCTGTCACTTAGCTTTGTCAAGGAGAAAACGTTTTGGGACCATCATGTCGTATGTAGGCATGCCTACCTCCTGCAGCAGCTAATTTTCTATGAGAGTTTATTTCCGAAAAAAAAGAAAGAAAGAAGAACTTCTACAATCTGAACGCGGGCAAAAAACACTTAGGAATCACAAATAAATACGGCCTCGAATTTTTGCAGCACAAATTGGGGGGAAAGGCCGTATATATTTACAGACGGCGGGTGTTTCAAAACGGAAGATGACTACTTGCGCCGATTAGTGTTTTAAGTGTAGAACATTTTTGGCATTTTTTGCTTAAAAAGGACCACCGTCCTGGAGATTGGACGAAGATTGTTATATTTATCCTTAATCGGTAGCAAATTGTCATATCTAGCCATATCCTCTCGGGCAGACATATCTTTCGGCGGACTCGAATGCTACGGATGTTTTAGTAAGTGGATATCACGATGGCGCATTTTTCTTTTTTTCATTTTTTAAAATTTGTTATTTAAGGATCTATGAAAGTAAATGCATCTAAGATAGACCTACTCACATAGTAAAATTAGTAGCTATCTTTCAAAAGATGATCTAGAAAACTTCTTTTTTCTATATTTTTCATAGTGATGGTTGTCGTTTGAAAAGGGCCATCGTCCTGGTGTTTCGATCCCAATCTTTCCAACTGTGCTTATTCTGTAGCTGGGCTAATGGTCTACCGATCTGGCCGTGGGAACAAATCTACATCTATGCGTATGAATTTTATAGCAAGTTTTCTAAGTGGTGCTCCGGAGGTAATCGGCCGATATTCGATTACGTAAACCAATTTGGCATGATCTGAAGTGCATACAGTAAATTGGTTGTGGATGTGCTGTGTGTTAGTGTGTAAAACAATAATGTAGAAGTCAAAAACAGTTGTTTGATACCACATTCGGTCACATTTTTTAAACATTTACAATTTGGGTGCGCACGTTATACGGGATTTGTTCCGAGACCAAAAACACGTATCTGAGGTGGGAGGAGGCCCGTTCCCCCCCACCCGGCGCTGCCGCGGCCGGATTACGGTATGCGCTATCTGCTCTATGTTTGGTGTGAAAATATATTTTTCTTCCCCTCCGCTGAGGTTTTTGAGAGGTCAGAAATGATTTTATATTTGGAAAATGCGTCTCTAGGAGTTCTTTTATGTTTCTAAAACAGGCTCTCCGGAGCGTTTCTATACCAATGCGTCCACTAGGGGTATTTTTATGCTTTTAAAACAGGGCCTCTGGAGCGCTCCTATTCCGATGCCTACACCGGTTAAAATACCGGATAATCCGGTATTTATTTTTCAGATCCGAAGCACTATCCGATATCCGGTATTTTTCTTTGCGGTTGCATCTCTACTCCCTCTCGCTGGTGCTCATTCATTGATTGACCTGGCCGGCTATAATTGGCCTTGACTCTTGTGTTATAATTGCAGTAGACAGTCAGCCCATCCCACTTCAATTACCTGTTAGCGCAGTTTGGTTTGTTTCTGTTATCATTATAGTAGTAGAAAGCATTCAGTAGTTACAGTAGTACATTACAGGGCATTCTTACAACAGGGGGCCCCTAATTAAAACACGGCGGCCAGCGGTGGCCCGGCCGTACCGCGGCCTTATTAAAGCAGCGGCCGGCCGGGCGCGATTTTAGCCGGCCGCGCGGGCAGATTAGACACTGTACAATGTTCAGTAACGCGTTCAGTTCTTATCTGATGCCCTCAGGGACTGTGCTTATGAAGGCGCTTGTAAAGAGAGCTTGCATTGTGCAAATCGATGAGAGTTTGTTCCGAGGTCGTCGCAAGTACCACAGGGGCCGGCTGTTGCAGCTAGATGTTATGGGGGTGCCAGCCAGACGGCAAGACAACTACGGACAAAGAATCGTTGGCCCGTGGGTCGTTGGCATGGTTTCGGCTACTCCCTTCCTCGCTAATTCCGAACTTAGACTCTTTGAGGTGGCGAGGCGAGATCGGACCACTTTGCATGAACTGATCCGGCAGCAGGTTGCTCCCGGTACGATTATCCACACAGATGAGTGGGCTGGTTACCAGCAGATCGGGCAGCACGGATATCATCATGAGACTGTAAATCATTCGCAGCACTTCGTAGATCCTCGAACTGGGGTGCACACGCAGCGAATCGAGTCTAAGTGGACGCATGTAAAAACCGAGCTGTTGAAAAAGTCTAAAGGCACGTCACCTCAGCTGTTTGAATCTCATTTGGCGTCCTTCTGGTGGCGTTCGGTTCATTCGGAGATGCCGTTTCTAGATATTTTGGATCAGATAAAAGCTCAGTATCCGCAGAACTATTGAATGTTATGTACATTTGTGCGCTATATTGTATATATGTTGTGTGCTGTTGAAGCATTGTTATTTGCGTCAGTTGTTGTGCCGGAATAAAGTTCCCTCTCTTGGAGTCGTCCGTTCGCTATTAAAGCCGCGCCCGGCCGGCCGCTGCTTTAATAACGCCGCGGTACGGCCGGGCCGCCGCTGGCCGCCTTGTTTTAATTAGGGGCCCCCTGTTGTAAGAATGCCCATTACAGTTGTTAGTTTAGTAACAAAAGGAGTAGAACTAGAGTCAAGAGTGCTGGTGGACTGCGACTTGTCCAAACCTTGATTAGGGTTTTAGGCTACTTTGAAACCCTAAACAGGGTTTTCAGGTTACTCTATAACCCTAGAGAGGGTTTTTAGGTTGATTAGAAACCCCAAACAGGGTTTAAGAACTGCATTCAAATCACTGAATAGGGTTTTTTTTAGTAATCATATAACTAAAATAGGGTTTTGCGCTTGCTTTAGAATCGAAATTTGAGTGTTCCGGACTATTTTTTTAGTAAAAAACGCATTTCAATCTGTATTTTACGCTGAAACTCATATTCATTTGCATTCGTTGCTTCAATATTGGGTTTTTAACGCATTTTCTTCAACCGGAACAGGGTTTTTAAGGCATTTTTAATGCAAAATCATGGTTTTTAACGCTTTTTCGGTATCCCTAAAAAGGTCGACAAAACCCACTTTTTACCCCAAAAGAAGGTGAACAAAACGCACTTTGGACTTGGTCCCAAAACCCTATTTGGGATTTGAAAAAGGTCCTCCCACGGAAAAGCCGAGTGATATGTATGCTGCTCTCCACACGCGCATAGCAGTCTGTCGCCTAACCCCTCGACCTACTGTACTGGCACTGTAATGTATTATAGTACAGTATTTTCGGTGCTATCCCTATTTCCCCTGGTTTACTGGAGCGACACGGCGTCGGCGATTTGAACCTTCCTGACGTGCTATACTTTGTACGCCTTTTCTCGCGTATACCATCTTGTACCATATACATATGTCAACTGCATACATGGGCTGGAATGATGGGTTTGGGGCAGTCAAAATCTGAAAATTTGGGGGTGGGCCTGCCGGTTTGGGGGGGGTCGCGGCGATTTTGGTTGGTGGGTCCAGGAACGAAGTCGGCTTCAGGTTGGTGGGTCGGGTGGGGTGGTTTGGGAGCGGGGTCGAGCCCAAGTTGAGGGTGGGCAACCCCCTCGGACCCCCGCGCCCCATGTATGGACAATACCGCAACGTTACGTAATTTTTTGCACGCCCTTTAACCCAATTTACATAGGATAACTGGTCAGAGTTTCAGTCTATCAATGAAAGATTTGCAGTCAAGGCAGCGTTATTACTGCAAAGTGTATGGTCAATGTTTTTCGCGCTGCGGACGGTATTATGCTTGCTGCGACTGTTATGGCAGGATATCTGTCTTTGAGTAAGTGGACCTTCTTTTGCTTGACCACAACGATATGTTTAGCAGGTCCGTGCCGGCCTGGTGAGGGTAGGGAGTTTTCCGTCAGGATTCCCCAGAAGGGGTCCAAAATTTCAAAAACCTCCAAAAGGTCTGGAAATGCGTTTTAGTGCTTTTTTCAGTAAGGAGGCTAAAAGTCGCTAAAGCTACAAAATAAGCAAAACCGAATAAAATAAGCAAAAAGTGAAAAAAGTTGCTCGTAAAAACACCGATATCTCTTTAAATATCAGCAGTGGAAACGTCAAATTCGGTTTCCAAAGGCTTTTTAAGCGTATCCCCTACCAGCCCCCCAGTAAATGGATGATTCCTAACTCTTTGCACCCCTTTAAAACATTTTGTGATTGCTTCTTTTAAAGAAAACGGTGAAAGAATCGACAAAATATGCAATAAAACTGAAATGCTTTCTTCGTAGTGAATACTGTCCTTATCCGATCCGATATATTGGGGGGTCTGTACGGCCCTATGATCAGATCAACGTGTCCATTTCATGTCCCCATGCTGTCCTTATCATTTGTTTTCTAAAATTATTTCAAGCGCGGATTGAAATTTGCAATGAAATGCATCCCGCCGCCTGCTGCTGCTATCCGATCAAAATTCTGACATGAGTTGCGTAGCTGAACTGGAGGAAGGGTGCATAATTGTCCAGTTGCTGAGTTGCTGTACCGTTATGTGCAGAGAGGCTGGTAGGGCGTTGCACCGAACCGAGCTTAACATGCCTGTGCCATGAAAATCATTGCGCTGTGTTTCAGTCTTGACCACTGTTTAAATCGGGCGGAGATTGATGAGGTACGTAAATCTTACACATTTCAACTGGAACTCGGCTCAGCCACCAAGCCGCCGCTCTATGCACTGGAATCGACTGACCAGTACATGCTTTGGTATAGGCTCTGTTCTGTTCTGTCGGTCTGTCTTGTGCTTATGGCTCAATTTCTGTTTAGTGGCGATGCCGGTGGTTGTGTGCACGGCTTTCTCTGGTCGTCCTTACAGTCCAGAGGGCAGCACAGCTCTGCGGCCTTCCGTTTCGAATGCGTAACGCCGAGTGCCAGCGGTTCGGTTGACGAAGTTAATTCGATCGCCAGCTCAGCTGATGGAGAGCAGATTATCACTGGAGGGGCGGGTGACAACTCTGTAAAACTCTGGAAACTTGAAGGCGCTCAGTTATTGGTGAGCGTTTCGCTTTGCTGCTGATGCTGTAGCTTGACCAGCACTGCTTTCAGCGTTCGTTGCACGGTCATACTGACTACATTCACCAAGTTTGTTGGAGATCGGAGAACGAGATTCTCTCTGCCAGTGAGGATGGAACAGTCAAGTTTTGGGGTGACTGGCGTAGATCCAAGCCTTTGCATGCATGCACAGTAGTGTTTGCACTGCAGATCTGCGCTCGAACAGCTGCGTCAGTACACTGGAGCCCAGCAAAACTGCTTGTGCTCGTCCTTCCTTGGGCAACTGGATTGGCTGTGTTACCGCTGCTGGTGACTGGCTGGTGTGCGGAGGAGGCCCAGCGCTCGGTATTTGGCATCTCCCTTCCTTCACTTTAGCCAAGCCTTTAGTTGCCGGCACCTTGGATATGATTGAGCAGCATGCAGCTGTCATTCAAGATGAAATGGTAACCGATTCCCTTTCTACAAATCATCACAAATGTTAGGGTTTGATTATCAAACCAAATGCCTGAAATAAGTTGTGAGTCCTGAACCAGTCAATTAGCTTTTCCCGACCACTCCACTCGACCGCCGATCTTTTTGAAGTGGTCTCTGCTCCGTGCTCATTTTCTTTTTGGTCAGTCAGTAATTTCTCTTGTGCATTCTTGAAGCCGATATTCTTTATAACGCACTGTAAATAATATAGTGGTGTGTCAATTGCTCTTTTATGTGCATTGGCATCGGTCTTTCAGGAATTCAAATTTACGGTTAAGATTCTCAGTCAAGCAAAGCAACTCAAACATATTCAGATTTTGTACGTTGGTATTTCTTGAAGAATTATGTTTAATTAAAGATTCTAACGGGTGCTTCAAAATCTCGACTCTATCAGTGGAATTTTATGGGGGAATTAACTGGAGAAATCCCTATCAGTGCGATGTGCGTCTACGATATCGCTTGCAGCAAGGCCTTGCGGAACAGGGTGAGCTTTCGTTCTGTTTGCTCTTGCACCAAAGCCTCACTTCTTCAGGTGACTGTCTGTTGCGGCGCCGGGTCTATGGTGGACGTGTTCATTTCTCCCCAGTACCGAGCATTCTGTATGGATGTGTTTGCGTAGCTCCTCTCAATCACGCATCCTGTATGTCTGAAAGATGTTCTGTAATAAAGGAAGTGAAAAGTAATATGTCTCTGGCACGTTATTATAATCATTCTGTCAGATTGCTGTGCTGATAATGAGACGTGGAGCTTTTGGTTTTCGGTCTCTGTTCTTTTTTGTTCAAATGTAAAAACGCTATATATTCCGAAAAGCCATAGTAAACCAAAGCAGGTCCAGTTTGCGAATCGTGAAATGTGGAACAGCGTGAAAATTGGTCTTCTTCCATTATCAGGGTTCGTGCGGGACCTGGAAAGTCAGGGAGTCATGGAAAAGTCAGGGAATTTAAAAAATGTCAGGGAAAAGTCAGGGAATTTGGTGTCTGGTCAGGGAAAAATTTGATAGCAGGGGAAACATTTCATCGCCAAATGGTGCTGTCAGACTTTACACAACACTCTTTTGAAGATCGATCTTCAGATTTTATATACTACTACTTAAACCGGAAATTTACCCTCTGAATACCGTTTAAATGCATTTTTCAAAGCCTATTTTTCAAAATTTTCTCGCATTGGCTGCAGTTTTCTCACCCTGGTTAGTCAGGGAATTTTGACTTTGGTCAGGGAAAGGTCAGGGAATTTTGCTATCCAAAAACCGCACGAACCCTGGTTATGTTATTTGCTACCATCGAAGATGGTTCAAATTGTTAGATAGGCTGTGAATTTAGCTAAGTTTATGTCCTGTGTAAAGTGAGATTTTCTGCTCAAATTGGAGAGCTAAGCTTGAAACAACAGCTGTTAGAATTGGAGTGCGAACTGGTGTTTGGTATTGGGGTGTTTTCCTGGTATTGGGTTTTTGTCCCCCAATACTAATTGGGACATGTCAAAATCGAGAAGCATCAATGTTGACCTGAAAAATTGATCTAAAAAGTGGATCATGATTAGGTTTAGGAAGCTGTTTTTGCATTAATCAACTAAACTTTTGCAGAATTTCTTACAATGTCCGCCTTTCTGAATAGTACGCCAGTAATTCATTTCCCTGTTCTTATCAACATAAAAATAGTGCCATTTCTAACGATACAGAATGTACTTGTACCGTAAATGTACGTACGTACACAGGGTTGTGGGGATGGTTGACACCCTTTCCGGCCAAGTTGGAAAACACGTCCAAAACAAAAACACGACCGAAGTACAAATTGAGAACTAAACTGTTAATTTCTGCTAATTTTACACTCAGAACGGCTTTTAGTAAATGCTTTCCCAATGGCTATTTTTCCAAATTTTCTCGCCCTGGTTGGGCGGTGGCCGAAGTAGACCTCTTCCAAAGTTTTAATCCCAGTGCAAAAGATCTCGCCTGCATCGCAGAAATGTACCGTATCTGCTCACTGAAATGCAATTTTTGGGCCAGCTATGCAAGTATTGGGTATTTGGGGATCTCAGACATTGGTATGGTATTGGGTTTTTCAGGTTTTGTTCGCACCCTAGCTAGAATAAGGTTCACCAGCAATGGCTCTCTTCGTTCCTACTCCTACTTTGCATAATGGTGCTTTTTCCTACTTTGCCGGAGATAGATACGACGCACCGCCGATAACAGGCATGGACGACTAAAAACGACTGGACACGAATCGACCCCAACGCCCGTTTCAACAGTAGGCCTACTTTCAAAGAGCCGTATCTTTTGAACCGTTTGACCTACAATCAATATAAATACATCTCTAGAATCGCCAATGCGTGAGGAATCCAATTCCGTGCCCAAATCGCTTCCATACTGACCATATAAATAGTTCATTTTTTTCCATGGCGCAAATTAGGATTACCAAGCAACGTTGCGCAGATTAGAATGCAAATTCAAGCAGAGCTCAAGCCCCTCTACAACTTTGGTCATGAAGCCCAAAACGTTCCGACGCATCCGTAAGAAGTTATTCGCAAAAAACTATAAATTCATTGAACTTGAAAACTGGCTGTAGTAATCATGGTGTTATCGATTTTTTTGGCCTGGCTGCTGCAGCGCCTTGCCTGGTCTGGTCAGTGTGCGCGTGTGTGAGTGCGTGTGCGGCTGTTAGCATGCGCCAAGCTGTTGCTGATCTGTTGGTTGTTGTCCGCCCCCTACTCATGTCCCTACTTATGCCTACCTATGTGCTAGTTTGTCTCTTACTTATTGATATTTGCTTCCTAATGGCCTTATGTGCTACTAGTATTTGCTGAAACATTCTTGGCCGTCAGTCATTCTTGCCGTATACACATTGAAATTGGCCGGTATAGTTATTTTATAATTCTTGATTGATTGTTTTCGAATTTGCTTCGCTCCCTCTTCCAACACGGCTATAAACTGTCCGTTTTTTTGTTTCAAACTTTTGCTAAACTTGCGTATTCAGAACCCCGCCTATGCCAGGATGCCTATAAGTCAGGTTCGGGTGGGGGCAGGCAGACCCCCTGTTACATGTATGAACCAAATTGTGTTTGTGTCAGATACTAACGATTGTATCTTAAAGGATCCACTGTGCTCAAACATTGTGCTTAATGCAAGGAACTTCTTCTTGACGCAGATCAAAGTGAATCTAAGCTGCCACCCCTTGAAATTGATGGATACTCTGAAAACATTAGCATGTTTTTGAGTGAAATTAATCGTGGTGAACTATTTGTCCCGAGTGCTGCCGCTTTTGGAATCTGTCTGAAGGCCTGGTTGGTGTTTTCTTGCATTCAAAGCGACCCTAGTCTCAAGAACAAGTTCCCTCACTGCGATTTTCTCCGGCAGTGTTCGTTGAAACCATACATGTAACAGCTCCGGGCCGACCTGGGGGGCAGGGGTGGTTTCGCCCAGAGGGTGTCCCAAAACTTCAAAAAGCTCCAAAACGTCTGGAAATACGTTTTTAGCACGTTTTTTTCAGTAAGGACGCTAAAAATCGCTATTTTAAGCTGGAAAATAGCGTTTTAGAGCTAAAAACAAGCATAAAATGACAAAAAAGGCTTCCAAAACCCCCGATTTGTCTACAATATTAGCAGTGGAAAAGCCAAACCAAATTCGGTTTCCAAAGACTTTTCAAGCGAATTTAAGGCTAAAAATTAGTGATTTCTGAGCCGGTTTGTTAGTACTGGAGCCATACATGGGCCGGAAAATGGGTTAGGGTAGTCAAAAGCTGAAAATTTGTTGGTGGGCCTGCCGGTTTGGGGGGTTCGCGGCCATTTTGGTGGGTGGGGTCAGGAACAAAAGTCGGCTTGAAGTGAGGTGGTTTGGGGGGTCGAGCCCAAGTTGGGGGTGGGCAAACCACCCGCGGCCCATGTATGACTGGAGCCACTAATGGTACAGTACTTGTATTTTGGGGGTCCCTTAACCTGTCTCGGGGAATGGGAAGTGAGGGGGATTTGGCCTTTCCAGCATGGGCCTAACCCATGCATAACCGCCCCCAAACCCCCTAGTACATGTATGGTTGAAACCGTCTTGTTGCTGTTAGAATAGGATTCCCAGTTGCTGGAACATTTTCGTGTCTGAGCTTTCCTGTCTGCAGAGTCACTCGTTTGCCCGAATTCTTGTGACTAAATTTTTCAACTGCATGTGCTGGTCAAGAAGCCCACTATTTCTGGTGTTAAGCCCAGTGCGCAAGCCAAGATAACAAAAGTTTGGATGTAGTGGCTGAGTGTAAGAAAAGATGCTTTTAAAATTCTGTGATTTTGGTCCTGCTTTCATGGTACAGTGTCTGAGCTATCATTTATGGTATTTCTGTGGTAATATAAATTATGTTTCTTAAAAATATACTGGGTGTTGCTCGACAATTGCCTCGTTATTGAGACCCTGCGCTGTTGTATTGGCAGTCTGTTGGGAAATCACTCCAATTAGCGCACACATAGTGATTACTACAGCCAGTTTCTAAGTTCAATGAATTTAAAGTTTTTTGCGAATAACTTCTTACGGATGCGTCGGAGCGTTTTGGGCTTCATGACCAAAGTTGTAGAGGGGCTTGAGCTCTGCTTGAATTTGCATTCTAATCTGCGCAACGTTGCTTGGTAATCCTAATTTGCGCCATGGAAAAAAATGAACTATTTATATGGTCAGTATGGAAGCGATTTGGGCACGGAATTGGATTCCTCACGCATTGGCGATTCTAGAGATGTATTTATATTGATTGTAGGTCGAACGGTTCAAAAGATACGGCTCTTTGAAAGTAGGCCTACTGTTGAAACGGGCGTTGGGGTCGATTCGTGTCCAGTCGTTTTTAGTCGTCCATGTAACAGGTCAGGTCCAGTTCTGTCGATTCCCGGCCCATTCCCCCCCCACCCGGCGCTGCCGCGGCGGGTTACTGTAATATTGCTGCGTGTGAAACAACACAAAGCGCGCGAGGTTTAAACGACTTCACATAATGTAAAAGCACTAACACAGAACAGCTTAAATCTCCAAGTAGTTGCAATTTTTATAAATACCGATACCCGGTATGCCAATTATTTTCAGAATACCTGCCTGCAAGTGCAAACATCCCTCCCCTTTGCTGTTATCAGGTACGGTGAAATGGCAGCTCCAGTTCGGTTCCCATTTACCTATGTACTGGCCATCACCGGCTTTTCGGTGGTCTGTGTTGGGTCTGGGCACGCATCGGTATAGGAACGCTCCACTCCGGAGGGCCTGTTTTAAAAACATAAAAGTACCCCTAGGGGACGCATCGGTATAGGAACGCTCCAGAGGCCCTGTTTTAAAAACATAAAAATACCCCTAGGGGACGCATCGGTGTAGGAACGCTCCAGAGGCCCTGTTTTAAAAACATAAAAATACCCCTAGGGGACGCATCGGTATAGGAACGCTCCAGAGGCCCTGTTTTAAAAACATAAAAATACCCCTAGGGGACGCATCGGTGTAGGAACGCTCCAGAGGCCCTGTTTTAAAAACATAAAAATACCCCTAGGGGACGCATCGGTATAGGAACGCTCCAGAGGCCCTGTTTTAAAAACATAAAAATACCCCTAGGGGACGCATCGGTATAGGAACGCTCCAGAGGCCCTGTTTTAAAAACATAAAAATACCCCTAGATGGACGCATCAGTATAGGCACGCTCCAGAGAGCCTGTTTTAGAAACATAAAAGAACTCCTAGAGACGCATTTTCCAAATATAAAATCATTTCTGACCTCTCAAAAACCTCAGCGGAGAGGAAGAAAAATATATTTTCACACCAAACGTAGAGCAGATAGCGCATACCGTAATCCGGCCGCGGCAGCGCCGGGTGGGGGGGAATGGGCCTCCTCCCGTTCTGTCTGAGGCGGACCTTTTTTCCGATCAGCTGTTGTGCGGTTGCTTAGCATCAGCGGCCAACAAAACGAGGCTTCAAGATATTTGGCAACAATCAAAGACACTGTCAAGAGCGAACTGAGTTGCCTCCGACCGCTCTGCATTTGGTTTTGTCCACGTCCTGTTTGTTGCTTCATTTCTTCATTTCTTAAACCGGTTTTATTATTATTTGGTTTGTTGGTGTGGTCCGGCTTAAAAATCGCGATTAGCTGCTCGTGTGGTCGGTGGCTGATCGAGGCAAGACAGTGTCCGTGCAGAGCGGCGCGCTGAAGAGCAGAAAGTCGGTGGTTGGAGCGAATCGAGTCATGTCGGCTGCACACGGCCAAGTTCCGTCGCAGTCTGCTTTGCTGCTCAGGAAACAACTCACAGGTGAATTCACCTACCTACTTGTTCGTTCGTTCGTAAATTCACCTACCTACTTGTTCGTTCGTTCGTAAATTCACCTACCTACTTGTTCGTTCGTTCGTTAATTCACCTACCTACTTGTTCGTTCGTTCGCAAATTCACCTACCTACTTGTTCGTTCGTTCGTTAATTCACCTACCTACTTGTTCGTTCGTTCGTAAATTCACCTACCTACTTGTTCGTTCGTTCGTTAATTCACCTACCTACTTGTTCGTTCGTTCGTAAATTCACCTACCTACTTGTTCGTTCGTTCGTTAATTCACCTACCTACTTGTTCGTTCGTTCGTTAATTCACCTACCTACTTGTTCGTTCGTTCGTAAATTCACCTACCTACTTGTTCGTTCGTTCGTTAATTCACCTACCTACTTGTTCGTTCGTTCGTAAATTCACCTACCTACTTGTTCGTTCGTTCGTTAATTCACCTACCTACTTGTTCGTTCGTTCGTAAATTCACCTACCTACTTGTTCGTTCGTTCGTTAATTCACCTACCTACTTGTTCGTTCGTTCGTTAATTCACCTACCTACTTGTTCGTTCGTTCGTAAATTCACCTACCTACTTGTTCGTTCGTTCGTTAATTCACCTACCTACTTGTTCGTTCGTTCGTAAATTCACCTACCTACTTGTTCGTTCGTTCGTTAATTCACCTACCTACTTGTTCGTTCGTTCGTTAATTCACCTACCTACTTGTTCGTTCGTTCGTTAATTCACCTACCTACTTGTTCGTTCGTTCGTAAATTCACCTACCTACTTGTTCGTTCGTTCGTTAATTCACCTACCTACTTGTTCGTTCGTTCGTTAATTCACCTACCTACTTGTTCGTTCGTTCGTTAATTCACCTACCTACTTGTTCGTTCGTTCGTTAATTCACCTACCTACTTGTTCGTTCGTTCGTTAATTCACCTACCTACTTGTTCGTTCGTTCGTTAATTCACCTACCTACTTGTTCGTTCGTTCGTTAATTCACCTACCTACTTGTTCGTTCGTTCGTTAATTCACCTACCTACTTGTTCGTTCGTTCGTTAATTCACCTACCTACTTGTTCGTTCGTTCGTAAATTCACCTACCTACTTGTTCGTTCGTTCGTAAATTCACCTACCTACTTGTTCGTTCGTTCGTTAATTCACCTACCTACTTGTTCGTTGTTCGTAAATTGTTTATATTTATTGCCTATAGAGTGCGAACTGGTATTGGGTATTGGGTGTATTGGGGTGTTTTCCAGGTATTGGGTATTGGGTATTGGGGTTTTTACCCCCCAATACCCAATACTAAATTGGACAATTAAAAATAGAGAAAAATCTATGTTGACCTGAAAAATTGATCTGAAAAATATCGAAAAAGTTGATCGATGATTCGGTTTAGTAAGCTGTTTTCGCGTTAAGGAGCCATCCATAAATGACGTCTTTTAAATTTTTCGAAGCCCCCTCCCCCCAAAATCGCCTTGTATCGTTTCTTGTGGATCCCCACCCCTAAGGCAACGTCGTTTTCGGTTTACCCCCTCCCGATAAAAGTACAGTACATACAGAACTGTCATGTTTTCTTGTTAGCATACTGCGCAATCAATAGAATAAATCCCTACAACCACTCTGGGAAGCTTTTCCGCATTGAAGAAAGCTTTGACAGAATGTACTTAAATTGAAAATAATACAATCAAAATTCTCTGAAATCCCGAAAAAAGCGACGTCGCTCTTTGCTAACCCCTCCGCCTCTTGGTGTGCCGTCTATCATCGCATTTCTGCCGACCCCCCCTCCTCCTCTGGAATGTCATCGTTTATGGACAGCCTAATCAACTAAACGTTAGTAGAATTTCCTAAAGTGTACGCTTTTCTAAGCGCTGCTACACCAGTAATTAATTTCTCTGTTCTTTTCTAAAATAAAAATGGTGACATTAATGTTGACTAGCACCGTACCCATCATGGCTATTGCCGGTGCACACAAATTCCGGCCGAGTTAGGAAAAAAATCGCGACTGAATTACGAAATATTACGTACCAAAACTGTTAATTTCTGCTAATTTTTTCGCCTAAACGGCTTCTAAATGCTTTCTGAAAGGCTAATTTTTCAAAATTTTCTCGCCCTGCTTGGGCAGCGGCCCAACCAGCCTCTTAAAAATTTTTATTGCGTGCCAAAATCTTGTGTACACAACTAGAATGTACCAGTCCACTGAAATGAAGTTTTTGGCCCAGCTACACAAGTATTGGGTATTGGGTATTGGGGGTCTCAGGTATTGGTATTGGGTATTGGGGTATTGGGTTTTTTAGGTATTGTTCGCACTCTAATTGCCTACCTTTACAAAACATTCTGCTGCTGCTGAGTGCTGCACTCATGCAGGCCTAGATTAGGCAATTATTACGGCAAAACTGACTTTTAGGGGTCCCTAATCAGGGCGTATATCTTAGGATCTAAGCAGAGCACAGTAATGAAAATTTCAGCAATCTTTTAAGAATTTATTGATCTTTCATTTAAAAAAGGATTCACTCAAATCCGTTGAGATTTCCAGTTGCTACAGCGATGGCAAAACTGACTTTTAGGGGTCCCTAACAAAAATTTCAATTTTATCTACCGTAAGCAGTTGGCTCCTAAGCCTAAGCCTAAGCAAGAAAGTGATTAATTAATATAGGTATAATAGAGGGACCCCTAAAAGTCAGTTAAGGCAAATTTCAACGGATTTGAATGAATCCTTTTTTAAATGAAAGATCAATAAATTCTTAAAAGATTGCTGAAATTTTCATTAATGTGCTTTGCTTAGATGCTGAGATATACGCCCTCATTAGGCACCCCTAAAAGTCAGTTAAGCCCTTATTACTAACTGATATGAACTGTTTGGTCGATGCATTGTGGGCGGAGTTCCTTTCAGTTCGACGTTTTCCTCCTACACCAAAATTTTGACTATCATAACGTATGGCTTTTGGTTTGGCTTAGGTTAAGGCGTAGACGTAGATTCAGGCTCAGACTTAGGGAGCCAAGCTTTCAAAATTTAGTTTGTCTTGTGGCGGAAAACAGTCTGAATAAGGGAGCTCCCACATTCAAAATAATTGGATGCAGATTAAAACAAGGTCACTCCCAGTCCCAATAAGCTACAAGAACGGCTATCAGACTTATCTACCAAGCCAAAACAGGCATGCCAGAGGAGATTGGTTTGTTCGTAAAGTGGAATCTCCAAAAATGAGACGCTACGGTGACCAGGAAAGCGTCCAATTCATGGGAGCTATGCCGTCAAAAATAGAAGGAACTTCCTGAACACTCTCTGGAGTCTGCCTATGCCTCAATCGTACATGGGCCGCGGGGGTTAGGGCGGGGGTTTGCCCCCTCGCCGGCCAATACCAGCTTGTGGGCTGGCGATCCCCCCCTGCGCTTCCCCCCGTCGCGGAGGGAGAAAATTCCTTTCCAGACTCTCCTCCGGATTTTTCCGGCCCTCGTATGTGTTCAATATGCGTATCGAACTGTACAAAAGCCATGGAAAACGTTTTTTCTGAAGCTTTCCATTTTGTAGACTTTGACTATAAACTGATTAGTTGGGTTCCATTTTTGGAGATTGGTGCAAGTTATGGAGGTTAAATTAGCCTGTGTATCTTTAGCGTTTCATTTCTCATTGGTATAGGTGTCCCAGTTAGAGCGGTTTTCTGTAATGGTTAAGCATAGTTATTTGTTCGGTGTCCCAACAATCGACCCATTTGTGGAGGTTCCTCTGCACTGACGCAGAAGTGAGGTGTGTCGGTTTTAGAACTGATAAAGAAGCCTGTAGAAGGGTTTTCGGCGGGATTGGTTAGTGAAGACGACATTTACAAGTGGGAAATTCTGTTGATCGGACCTCCAGACACCTTGTTGTGAGTTGTTTTGGTTTACATCTCTGAACTAGTGTTCCGACGATATCAAAACTTGTCGATATTCGATATCGATATCGATATTTTCATCTCAATATCGATCGATATCGATATTTATATTTATGCAAAAAAATGTGAAAATTTGAAAGAGCAAAGTGCTCTCGCTGCTTATCAGTCAAGCACTGATGCAATCAGCGATCTGATTTCAATTCAGTAGAGAATCGCAGAAAAGCTAGTGGCCCTTCTGAAGCCCTTGAATGAAAAGCTTGACCTCTCAGGCCGATGCCCCACCCTCATTAGGCATAAATGAGCTCAGACAGAATAGCGTATTTTAACTTATTTTAATGATAAATAAGCCAAAAAGCTTGACTTTAGTAAAAATCCGACTTTTTTTCCTTACATTCCTTTCAACCACCCATCAGCCCAGCGGTACACCCTCAGGATTTGAAAATTTGCCACCCCTCAGCCACAATGCTAGCCCATGTCTGCTTCTGTCCTCTTGCTTCAAGTCTGCAGAGTGAGCACCTCTTCCCTTTGCTGCAGGCGGACGTTTAAGAACCTAAACGTTGCTGTCTAAATGTCTAAAAGCTGAGAATGCCGAGAATTTGATGTTTCTGTTAGCTACATATCATGCCACTGTTAGGTTTGACTATACCATCTATTTCTGAGTTGTCCAGGAAAAACTGTTTTTTGCTGTTTCAGAGAAATAAACGGCGCTATCGTAAAATCCGGTTGTTATAAAGTTTAACGGATCCAAGAAAGTATAACGGATCCAAGAATAGTATAACGGATCCAAGCCACCGGCGCACTATTCAAGTTTGACGGATCCATACTATTCAAGTTTGACGGATCCAACTGCACTATTCAATTTTAACGGATCCAAGCGACCGGCGCACTATTCAAGTTTGACGGATTCATACTATTCAATTTTAACGGATCCAACTGCACTATTCAATTTTAACGGATCAATGCAAATTTATGAACTATTTAGGTTTGACGGATCCTTAAAATACGCAACAAGCCCCAAATTCGGCGCCCGCCATACTATTCAATTTTGACGGATCCATACTATTCAATTTTGACAGATCCAACTGCACTATTCAATTTCAACGGATCCAACTGCACTATTCAATTTCAACGGATGAATGCAAATGTGCACATTTCTGAATGCGTTGAAAGTTATAATTTATTATCACAGTACTAGACAGTAGGGTAACTAGCGTAAGTTGCAATACCACACATGTTGTTCTTATTACGAGCCATTTTGATGTATCCATTTTCTCCCCACGCTGTTCCCCAGCTAAAACGTTTCAGATAAACGTTGTTACTAGATAATAATCTACATTCCTGTTTTTCACGAGCCAATACTGATCGCCTTTGATTGTCGTTCCATATCCAACAATGAGCACCGCGTGGTCTAAGTCCACGGGACTGCAGTCTGGTTCAAAATAAACACCTGCAGTTTGTGTAACGCTGTGTTTGTTAGCCACTCCGATGTGGTGAACTAACCTTTACTATATAGTTTGAAGCTGTTATGTGAAGCATCAATAGCTGCTGATACTGGACCAACAGTGGCTACAGCATTCTGCAATAGCAGCTCATTTCCTTCTGGGATTCTAATAAAACCAATTGCATTTCCACCAACAAATTGTCTGTTAAATCTGCAGTCGTTTACCTGCAACTTGGAAGTTTAACAATACTTTGTGTTTATTCTTAATTGATTACAGTGGCTTCATATGGATATGAGTTTTCTGTGTCCAGACCATTATTCTCTTTAACGTACTGAAAAGCCGAAGTCATCAGACCACCATTGCAACCTTGGTTTCCAAATTTTGACGAACAGTCTATCAGATTTTGTTCTGACAAAGAGACCAGCTTTCCAGTTCTGCGCCGCTCTTGCCCCTCAAGTGCTCCTGTCTAAATCCATGTATTTGGCAACGTTTTCTGCAATTATTGGAACAAGACTTTTACTGCACTAAATGCCCAGCATGAACCACAATGACCCTAGAGATGGAACAAAGTACTTTTGCTGTGAAACATGGAGATTATTGAATGTAACACCTGATTCTTAACTTCAGATACATATCCATGCTTTCTCCAGTCGGTTTGGTTAGCAATTACACCATTTTGCATAAGTCTGTGCACTTCGCTACTGCTGGTGTGAGAAGTGTTTGCATAGTTGCACTGAAACCCATTTCGGTAGCTGTACTCTTCAGATTTCTGAAACGTTTCCGTGTATACTATTAAAATCGTTAGACTTTACTGACTAAATCAGCCAGATGGTTCATTGACACATGAAAACATTTTTCTGTCACATTCATATGTATGTATTTCAACGAACCACTTGTTCTTAATAAATATTGTAAAACGCTCGCGCTCTTCCTCCACACTGTCATAGGTTTTGTCTGAAAATAAATACTTGAATACTGTACCCTATTACAGTTATGACGCATTGCAGATTGCACATACTGTAAGCTGCTTTGAACTTCACCCATAATGGATTCCAGTTGTAATTCATAATCTCTGATGCTTCTGCCGATGCCTCATAGTCATTGATGACACTTAGTTCAACCTGCACATAAGCAGTATTTTCACCTTGTTTGTGACAGAGGACAGGACATTCACCCAAAACCGCATGCAACAATCTTGTTGATTGGTATTTATTGCACTTCTGTCAGTATACCATGTGTATTATGCAGAGCTGGGCTAGTTGGTGTCATGGTTTTAGACATATATTTCACACAACATAATTCGTTGTCTACTACACAGGATAATAATAATGTCTTATCCAAAAAACCATATGCTGAAAATTTTTTTCATTGTTATGGGCTCTCCTAAACATGTATTGGAATAAGTACGTAGGAAATTTATCTCTACTTGTCCCATGTAAATTTCTTAGCATGGCTTTTGTTGCACTCCATGTTGCTTCAATTCCCTGTACCTGTACATGAACAAGAGGATTGTTTGGATCAACAAAATTTTGTCTGAAAAACGTTTTTAAGATCAAAGTTATGATTTATTATCGAACCTGTGATTAACCCAGTTGTGATGGTACTTTTGTTGCAGTACATCTTGTTGAACATGCATTATGTTGTTAATTCCACCATATGCAGCCCACATGTCAGAAACGATGTGTGTTCCTGAACAGCCACAGAATCAGCTGAAGAAGTCAACATAACACATAGATTTTACCTGCTTCTACATATTGTTCAAGTATTGGTATTAACGTTTGTGCATCTCTCCTTGGAACAGGTACCATAATTACCCGATTTGTTCCACGCTCAAAAATTCCAAATACCCAGCTATGTTCTCTTCGTTGGCCCACTTGATATTTGGTTTTGAAAAAAATGGATTCGTCAATCTCAACAATACTGCCAGGCCCACCTAACTTTTGCGTGAAGTGATTGTCTTGGCACCTGTAGGACATGACTATTTCAAATGTGGGAAGAGAGGTATGAATCTGCCTGGGGTGTAGGGCTATATCCCAAAACCCGCCAAAAATTGCTGTAAAATTGCCAGAAAGAAAAGCCAAAATTTTCCAGAGGGTATATGGACGACTTAGGCGTGGGCAGCAGTGAACAAGGGAGAGGGTATGTTCCCAGATCCCTGGCCCATGGATGGACACAATACAAAGACTTACATACCAGTTCTGAGCAATGTCTCTGAATAAGTTGAAATATTTTGTCACAGTATTTTCTTCTGCAACTGCAGTTTCAGCAGCGATATGCTGCATATTGCTGGTTGGACTAGAACTCCACATGAAGAGCAGCGCAAGAATTTGGCGTATAAGCAAGTTTGAATCTTCAAACATGCTGCCACTGCGAACAGACATGAAAGAGTGACACATCTTACATTGCCACTAAATTGATACCAATTATTTGTATAAGGAAACTTCATGAAATGTGTACTCTATATTTATCATTTTGTTCGCTCCGTTTAACAAGAGACATCTGTCCGGCACAAGGGGCACACGGTCTCTGATTAGCTATTAATCCGTGTCTTGCGGCCCACTTAAGGGCACTTTCTCGTTTCTGTTCAAGATTGGACCCCACTTCAATCTCAAATGGATCCGTTGAAATTGAATAGTATGGATCCGTTGAAATTGAATAGTACAGTTGGATCCGTTAAAATTGAATAGTATGGATGCGTTGAAATTGAATAGTGCAGTTGGATCCGTTGAAATTGAATAGTGCAGTTGGATCCGTCAAAATTGAATAGTGCAGTTGGATCCGTCAAAATTGAATAGTGCAGTTGGATCTGTCAAAATTGAATAGTATGGATCCGTCAAAATTGAATAGTGCAGTTGGATCTGTCAAAATTGAATAGTATGGATCCGTCAAAATTGAATAGTATGGCGGGCGCCGAATTTGGGGTAGTTGCGTATTTTAAGGATCCGTCAAACCTAAATAGTTGATAAATTTGCATCGATCCGTTAAAATTGAATAGTGCAATTGGATCCGTCAAACTTGAATAGTATGGATCCGTCAAACTTGAATAGTATGGATCCGTCAAACTTGAATAGTGCGCTGGTGGCTTGGATCCGTTATACTTTCTTGGATCCGTTATACTTTCTTGGATCCGTTAAACTTTATAAGGAACCGGATTTTACGATAGCGCCTAATAAACTTGGTGTTAGTTTTGTTTTTCCTACTTTTCCGCACACAAAATATCGAAAATATCGATGCGAAATATCGCGATATCGATATCGATGTTGGAAAAAGGGTCGATATATCGACTTTTCGATATCGATATATCGTCGGAACCCTACTCTGAACGCATAAAGACGGTTGAAAGGTTTCAGCGAAGGTGGATTTTTCAAGGCCATTTTGGACTTTCCTAAGGACTACCCTCAAAGACCGCCGAAAATGCGATTCACATCAGAAATTTGGCACCCTAACAGTACGTCTGTTCTGTCTTGTGCACTCTGTTTTCAACGTTCTGTGTTCTAGTTGGCAAAGACGGCAATGTGTGCATCTCAATATTGCATGAGCCCGGAGACGATGCGTTCGGTTACGAGAAGCCGGAGGAGCGCTGGCTGCCGGTGCACACTGTGGAGACGATTCTCATGTCCGTCATCTCCATGCTCGCCGACCCCAACGATGAGTCGCCAGAAAATGTTGACGCAGCTGTACGTTCCATTCTTACCTCTAATAGGCTGCCTTTTGCTAATAGTGCCTTTTTGGACTGGACTACTTTCTAAATGCCATTATCTCCCTAATCATACATGCATACATGTAAATAGGGGGGTCTGCCCCCACCCTACTTAGGCCAGCCCCCGTTATGGGGACTCCCGAGACGATTTTTCCGGCAAGTATTTTTTTAGCAAAGTTTTGCGATATTTTTACAATCACAAAAATGCCAAATCGCTTGCAAAACAGCACTTTTTAGCTGTATTTCAGCCCAAGTCAACGATTTTTGACCATTCTTAGTGCCTAAAATCCCCTCCCAAAACTTGGGCTCAGATCCCCAACCCCCCTCCGGGCACTAAAAACGCTCAAAATCGCAATCCATCGGCTAAAAATCGTAAAAAAATCGCTAATTTAGGCTGAAATACAGCCAAAAGTGCTGTTTTACAGGCGATTTTGGCAATTTTTGTGTCTGAAATTGTAAAAAAAGCGCAAAAATTTGCTCGAAAAATTACTTGCCAGAAAAATCTTCTCAGGGGGGTCTGGCCTAAGTCGGGTGATGGCAGACCGCCTGTTACATGTATGTCCCTAATTAACGAAACTAAGCTACATTTCGCATGACATTTGTAGGCGTTTTCTGTCTATATAATTTTTTCAGCCGTTGTATCTATGAAAAGACTTCTTCTGCTACTCATTATTAGTTCATACAAGCATATTTTATTTTAACAACTGTTACACCGATAGCAAAGGTTTGGGAGACCCACAAAGATGGGCCTTTATTATTATTTTAACGTTTCCTAGCCGAATTATAGTCTATGTCAAAAAAGAGCGGACTGGCGGTTTTTTGCGAATAACTCCTTATGGGTGCATCGGAGCGCTTTTTGCGTCATAACCAAAGTTGTAGAGTGGCTCGAGCTCGGTACTCTGGTGCAACCTAATCTGTGCAACGCGCAATGGTAATGCTAATTTGCGCAACGGAAAAAATTAGCTTTTCCTGTAGTTGGGATGAACGCGAGTTTTTCAGTGAATTATAATCTACAGACCTCGGGGATTTCAAAAATGTATTCATATTTCTTCTAGGTGGAACGGTTCCAGAGTTATACACCATCAAATTTGGCCGAAAATGCTAAAAATGGCTATTTTTGGCGATTTTCAGATTTCTGGGGGGGATTGGAATAACTCTGGACCAACTCCGCCGATCAGGCTGAAATTCACATATATGGTGTAAAATTTAGTTTTACGTCGATTGAGACACATAAGAAGCCTGAAAAATTGACCCTGATACCGTAATCCCGATTTTTTCAACTTTAGGTCATTTGATTTTTTCTCTGGTTGCATGCAGACATGGGCAAAGGGGGGGGGCTGAGGGGGGGTGGCCCCCCCCTCAGGCTCTGACCTACCCCCCCTCAGCCGGCCGCTACCCCCCCTCAGGAATTTTTTGGAAGAATTTTGTATAGAAAATTATGATAAAAATATGCCTGGATTAGGTGTAAATGAGCTCAGAATAGCTTATTTTAGCTTATTTTAACCAAAAATAAGCCAAAAAACCTTGGTTTTAGCCAAAAATCGGACTTTTTGGCTTACCACCCCCCTCAGCCCCCCCCTCAACCGCTCCAACCCCCCCCCCCTCAGCCCCCCTCAGGAATTGAAAATTCTACCCCCCCCCCTCAGCCGAAATGCTAGCCCATGTCTGGTTGCATGTAGTAGTTTAGGCCCTCCACTATGGTTAAAAATGTACTTTACAGTGTTTTGAATTGATTTCAGTCCATTCTGAAGCCATTCGGATACTGTAGTGTGTGGTCCTGGCACGAAAATAACTTTTTGTCAATTTACATTGTTCCTGCGGCAAAAAATGATCTATAGAGTAGGCAGTAAAGGTTTTCATGGTCGGGGAATCCATTGCTGACATAACTATAATCACTGGAATACTGTATTTTGAGGTCCCAACACGAAAATTGTTATTCTGCGTTTATGCATGCCTGGTGCAAGGAAACGCTCTATAGAGTAGGCAATAAGGGTTTTCAGGGGTGGGGAATTTATTTCTGACAGAACCATCATCGCTGGGTTACTGTATTTTGAGGTCCCGACGAGAAAATTGTTATTTTTTGCAATTTAGGTGTTCCTGTTGCAAGGAAACGATGAATTGACAAGCACTAAAGGTTGCCGGCATCAGCGAATTCATTCAGGGCATAGCGAATGTTACTGGATTACTGTATATTGTGGTCCTGGAACGAATGTACAAACTCATAAGTTTGATTACCTACTATATTTAGCTTTCTCCTGCAACAGAAACACCTAAATTGCAAAAAATAACAATTTTCTCGTCGGGACCTTAAAATACAGTAACCCAGCGATGATGGTTATGTCAGAAATAGATTCCCCACCCCTGAAAACCTTTATTGCCTACTCTATAGAGCGTTTCCTTGCACCAGGCATGCATAAACGCAAAATAACAATTTTCGTGTTGGGACCTCAAAATACAGTATTCCAGTGATTATAGTTATGTCAGCAATGGATTCCCTGACCATCAAAACCCTTAGTGCCTACTCTATAGGTCATTTTTTTGCCGCAGGAACAATGTAAATTGACAAAAAGTTATTTTCGTGCCAGGACCAAACACTACAGTATCCGAATGGCTTCAGAATGGACTGAAATCGATTCAAAACACTGTAAAGTACATTTTTAACCACAGTGGAGGGCCTAAACTACTACATGCAACCAGAGAAAAAATCATATGACCTAAAGTTGAAAAAATCGGGATTACGGTATCAGGGTCAATTTTTCAGGCTTCTTATGTGTCTCAATCGACGTAAAACTAAATTTTACACCATATATGTGAATTTCAGCCTGATCGGCGGAGTTGGTCCAGAGTTATTCCATTCCCCCCCCCAGAAATCTGAAAATCGCCAAAAATGGCCATTTTTAGCATTTTCGGCCAACTTTGATGGTGTATAACTCTGGAACCGTTCCACCTAGAAGAAATATGAATACATTTTTGAAATCCCCGAGGCCTGTAGATTATAATTCACTGAAAAACTCGCATTCATCCCAACTACAAGAAAAGCTGATTTTTTTCCGTTGCGCAGATTAGGTTGCACCAGAGTACCGAGCTCGAGCCACTCTACAACTTTGGTTATGACGCAAAAAGCGCTCCGATGCACCCATAAGGAGTTATTCGCAAAAAACCGCCAGTCCGCTCTTTTTTGACATGGACTATAGTATTAGTTAATGGGGACCGAAACTCAACACTCCATTCATACATGCAATAGGGAGTCTGCGGGTCCCCTATCGATTATGACCAGCAGCCCACCTACCGGACGCCCCAGACGTTCCACCGTCATTCCGATCTATCTGTAAAGCAATTTGGAGGTCAATTTTTACAATTTTTTTCAATTTCAGACAAGCAGATATGAATATTGCTTAAATTGCCGTCAAACCGCGGTTTTTGGCTGTTTAGCTGTATTGCTTGTCCAAATTGACGTTTGCCAGCACTGATTTTCCCGAAACTTTTTTGCAATTTTTGAATGATTTTTAGTTGCTTTCGCCCGGAATTTAATCACAGAGCCCAAGCACCCCCTACCCCTTTCGGCTTATGACCTGTTCTGTTAAATGTATACATAATATAAAATTGAACTGTAATTCGGATCAACCTGACTTAAGTACGCAGTAGCTGTTAAGTAACTGTACGTTACCTACCATATTAATTTGGATATTACAGGGCGGCCATTAATCTATCGCCGGTTTCCTCTAACTGTAACTTGTGTGTTTGTCAATCAATTTTAACACAAACTGCACACAGCCTTAGAAGTTTCACCCTCAATATTTTGGCCAAGTCTTTGACGGCGGACATGTGGACAAGTTCATAACTAGTGGCTGAGAGCCATTTTATATAAGAGCGGTACGGTTTTCTTCAGGAGGGCGGCGGACGGCCAAATCTGACCCCCACTTTTTATTTTATATACTCATCTGAAAGCTCTATGCAAAGAATGTTTAAAACCGAAGTATTTCCAGGATTCGCCCACTACTGGGCTAGAAAGGTGGGAAAACGCCGGGAGCCCGATTTTTGACGCTCACAGAAAGCGTCATTTCTCTCAAACCATTAGGCCTAGGGGGCCCAAACTTTAAACATTTATAGAGGAGGTGTTGGAACAAATTCAGTCAACTTTTTTCGACATGCTTCGGTAATTGACTCAACTTTTTCGCAAAGTGAAGATCGTTTGACGTTTATCTGTTACAGTGAAACCTCTACAACCGTCAATAATCTGACGATGACTAGGGCTGTCCACAATGCGATCGAAGATTGAGTACGCATTCGAGTGATTTTCAGAAACAATGGCGAGATAATTACGCTGAGTTCAAGAAACGAGTAGCACAATGTGTCCGTAAGAGTCAAGAAGCCGAAATGTGATTGCATATTATTTGTTTGTTAAAACAGTTTGTATCTTGAATCATGGACTTCTGTAGCAGCCTGGCTCTTTCTAATTATCTGCCTAATCATTTGCTTAGTTGCGTGCTTAACCATCTCACTTTAAGCAAACGTCTCTGTTTCAATCTTAGCTCACATTGCGTTCGCAACTTTTTACGGTTAGGCAGTTGTAGCGTGTGATTTATGCTATCCGGTTACAACTGCTGGATAACTGTTTTTCATTTTTCGCTCTGTAATTGCAGAACACTCGAATAAAGCTTATAATTGTTCTCTAATTATTTGCTACCTGCTTTCGCTAACCCTAGATCGGCTATAACGCAATGCAATGCAACGCAGTCTGCGCCAACTTCTTGGCAACGCCTCGAGCAATCGTGTGTAGCACTTGCCAATCGAATGTGTGTGTGTCTGTGCCACGTGAATCATCAGTCTGCACTGTGTGTGAGATCGAGTCGACTTTTTTGGAAACTGCTTTATTTCTTTCAGAACTCTAAAGCACTCGCTTTGAGTCATTTCTCCTCCCTCTCTTTCTTTAACACTTAGCGTGGGACAACCTGTATGAGTAGCTAACCTGGTGAAAGAAAACTGAGACCACCTTGTCTCGTACGTATGTTATGGCTCAGAAAGCTGGCTTGCTCGAAATGCATTAGGTTATGCGTGCTACAGATTGTTCAAGTGGCTTGGCGGTAGTCATGAAAAACAAGCTTGGCTTTGAAAGGAAACTGCCATGCATGCGATAAGTTTGTTTACAGTTTCATGGGTGTAAAAGGGCATTTGGCTTCACTTCTTTTCAAACTACTGTTCTGTTCTGACTGATCTTCAATGGATGTGGACGAGTGGGCCAAACTATTCTTTCTGGCTATTTTGCCAGTTGCAATAACTATCTTTTTTTGTTGTTGCGCCTTTTGCGCCTGGGATCAAACCGAAGACGAAGAAGAACAAGTTGAATGTGGTGCCAATTCTATGGACAACACTGCGAACTTTCCCATCCTAGCGCCACTCGTTCCACAGCCTTGGACGTGCGGTCGCCTGAACAAGCTGGACTTGCCGCCAAACTATGACTGGGCAGTGCTGCACTCCAAACCGGTTATCCTCGATTCAGTTGGCTGTGAGCAACCTCCAAGCTACAGAGAAGCGATCGTTCAGAACCAAACAATGGCAAAAGATAGCGTGGTCTGATCTGTCAGACCATACTACTTGCCAAACAGAATCTCTGTATAATCAATCTGGTTTCCGTATACAGGCATAAAATTGTTGGTTAACCCGCTACCATGTCGGCATAAGTTGGGGGAAAGGGGGCGGTCTCCGCGGACCCGCTCTTGGACGATTGCCAAATGTACAAATAGTGAGAATATAGATAAATAGAGGGCATATATGTAAAACAAATAAGGAGAATTTAGGACCTTATCCTAAAGTGGAACCTCACACTTTTCACACAGTGCCCGTCTTTTCTTTTTTACTATTCTCAGTTATCGATTATACACCCCTGGTGCGGTTGGCGATCCTATTTCCGTGTTTTTTCCCGCACTTGAAAAACCCTAACCGCGGCTAAATTCCGAATCAAGTCTGCGGTAGGCGTTTTGGTACTTTAGCGGTCTGTCAGAAGGAGGTTAAGTAACACAATGCACACCAAAATTAGGCTGTATCGTTGGGGTCGGATGAGTTTAGTACAGGCAAAATAAGCACAGCAAAGTGTCAATAGTCATGTCGTCAGTGGTGCTGAGGGCTCTGCTTCGCTGGTACAACGCCCAGACAATGGATGTTCTCGACACAGCTGGTCTAATTTCTTCCTAATTTGAGTGAATGAAGGTCTGTTTTCAGGGTAGTCCGACCAACACCACTGAATCACTTCTCGAAACCCTGCTACCGTCTCGGCTTTGATGGTAAGTTTGCGTCCATTCCTGATACTATCTGCCGCCTCTTGTGCTGAACAACTATGCCATGGCTCTTTGCCATCGTGGTTTATTTCCCACATGACTACGCCGAAACTCCAGACGTCTGTCAGAAAATTGAATACATAGTCTGAAACGATACACACCTACATACTGTACGCCCTCGCTGCAGTGGCACCTCCTGTCTTGCGCCGTTTCAAAGACTCGGGCGCCATCCACTTGACAGGCAGTTTGGCGCTTTCATCCACAGCTGTCTCCAAAACGGCACTCATTCCGAAGTCACCGATCTTGCAGACGCCCTTCGAACTGACCATGCAATTGCGCGCCGCCAAGTCTCTGTGCACGAGTTTGTGTGTGTGGCACAGATACTCCATCCCCAGCGCCAGGTCACGGCTGAACTCCAGTTTCTGACCGGTCGACACCCGTCCTTTGTTCTTGGTGAGATACTGATGCAGAGAGCCTCCCGAACAGTACTCGATCACGATCTGCACCGGCGGTTTGTCGGCCACCAGTCCAATGAATCTGACCACGTTCTTGTGAATGTAATATCGCTGGCGCTTGGCCTCCTCGATCATGTCTTTGATGGCCTTGGCGCTCACTTCGGCTCGACTGACTTTAACGGCCACCGGTAACTTTTGCGATTTGAATTGCAGTGTGCCGAGCCACACCGCTCCGAACTGACCCTCTCCCAGTTTGGTCTGCAACGTCACGCGATCGCTACTCAATTTCCACTTGGGACGATGCACCGGCCGACCCAGCGTCGCTCCGCTCGTACTCATGGCCAACTGCTTATTCTTGGCCACTTTCAGAAGCTCCGCCACGGTCTCGTAGCAACTGAAACAGAACGCAGAGACATTGCTGGCAGACAGTTAATGAGCACCATTGGTCCGGGCCTTTCCATCCTTTCTTGTCCACGTATTTCACCTCGCAGTGTTCCACTTGGCCTTGCCATCGTATAGACACCACTATTTTGGATTGTCCGTCTTTCTGCACCAGGCGCACCAGCCAGTCTCTGTTTTCTATCAGAATTTCATTTGCCTCATCTGCTGACAGTATGCCATGATAAAATCCCCAGTCTTCCAATTTGCGCTCCTTGCCACTCTTAGTGTCTGTGCGAGCAGTATTCCCGCTAAATGATTGAGAATCGCTAGAACCAGTACTTCCTTGCATTACCAATAACACAACACAGAACAGTACGACTGTGTAAAATAAATGAAATTTACATAGAACTGTAGAACAGAGAATTTGTACTGTATCTATTTTTAGTTCTTGTACAATATAATGGCGACCTCGGTCGTCACTTTGATATTACAGACTTTGAACTTCGCTATAAAACAGTGACAGCGCGTTTTACAGGCAAACAACTAGGTCCAGTTCAAAGACTGAGAATTGACAATGTTTACTGTAAAGTAGTACGTAATCCGTAATACAGACTCATTTAGACCAATATCACATCAATAATGAGCACAGACCAGCAACACAGCCCATTAACCATTCAGCCACCTTTGAACCAGTTCATATTTGAATAGTAGAGAATATAGGCGTCTGCAGGCTAAAATAGGACCAATCCTGGTTCTACAGCAAATTCTATACGTCAACATCACGACACAGGTCTCTCAGAAAAAAATGGGTAAGCTTTCGCAGCCTGACAAAACTGCACTTCTTGGCCGATTGACAACAGTCAGTATCAGTAAAACAGCCATCTTTACTGTATTTGACAGGGTTCGTGTCGGTTTAGCAATCCAAAAGCCCCGACATTACCCTGACAGAAGTAAAAGCTCCCAGACGTTTTATTGCTCTTAAACCAACCAGTGCGAGATACTTTGATAAATTGGCTTTGAAAAACGCATTTAAGCAGTATTCTGAAGGTAAAATTCTAGTTGTAGTTGGAAGGTCAGCAGTTGCGGGTGGCGCTAGTCGATATGGGAGGGAATGTCAGTTTTTGAACGGCTATATTAGAAGACTCACTCTAATATCTTGATGACTTATACGAGACACCTGATCATCATCAAACTTTAACCAGCTGTTAATTGTAGGACTTCGACAAAGCGCCGTGTAGTGACCGCGTTCTAGCGTACCTCTGTGATTCTGAAGCAGACCATTAGAAGAGACAAATAAGAAGAGAAAGACTGACCGTCACTGCAAACAAAGTGTATGGTTGGGGCGTCGCAGTAGACTCCGGATGCACCAAATGAGCAAGATCAAGTGACTCTCGAGGATAATGCGGAAAGTGTACGATCGTCTGCTTCTTCCGATACAAACTGCCTCGCTGCTCGAATCTGAAGCCACTGTCAGAGCAGAACTTGGCACTGATTGCAAAGCACCGTTTTAAATGAATAATAAGTATTTGAGGCAGCTTCCAGAAATGCATCGTCTTGGCTGCGTCACAAGTCACTTTGCAGCTCGGACACTTCCAGCCAGAGTCGACTCTCATCAGTTCTTTTCGTAAATGATCTCCCAAACAATCCTAAAACACCACCGCTCTGTCTGATCGCCCATACATCAGATCAGCTACAACTCGTCTTCATCCGACAATGTTTGGGTGCGAAATTCAAATTTTTCTCATCTGCTCTGCTGTCGGCCAATGCCAGCACAGAAATTGTTCTGCTGATATTATCGTAGGCAAACGCTACCAGCCAAGCGACGCAGCAAGAGTAGATCTACTTCGGTGCAACACCCTCTCAGCTACCAACAACAGAACCTCCAGAAGACATCGGCCTTTTCGGCCACTGATAAAGAACCATTTGGCACTAGCTCACTTCACATTTAACAGATAAATCTGATTTCTGC
>JASANB010006151.1:0-133333 GCA_030248155.1 Sabatieria punctata | reverse complement strand
GTTCTATTGCTAAGATCAATACTTTAGAAGATCACATTGTTACTGGTAGCCTAGCTGAGTTTATCCGATTTGTTAAGTCGCCTGAATTCGTAGTGTGCGTTTCATTGCTTGACATTAGACGTTACTTATTGTAGTATGTAGTGTAGTACAGTGCGTGTCTAGTCAATGGGCGTTGTTTTCCTGCCTTGGCAGTTTTACGTCCGGGTTCAGGTTTTCCTGAATAAACGTTTACATACATGCTAAATGACCGACTGACCCCTAACCCAGGCGGCCACCACTTAAATAGACGCGCCAGGTCCCAGCTGGACACTGATGCTTGCCGATTAATAGTTACGGTAATGCGCTAATTACAAATGACCTAGGCTGAACAGAACGCTAAACCGCTACACCTTCCCACTCGACTAAAAAGATCGTCCCGATCGCCTGGCTGAAAACGGAACGAGCCAGTTGTGGATACTCACTGTACAGTTTAGTAAAAACTCGTGGAGCTGGACTAAGGCCAAAACACAAACAGGTGAACTGATAGGTGTTTTGTTTCCATTGAAAACGTAAAAATTTTCGGCATGTATGTGCCACAAATACTGTAAGATAAGCATCTTTGAGGTCTAATTTCGCCACAAAGTCCCCTTGTCGGACTAGGTCGGGAAGGAGGTGCAGCCCCTCCATTTTGAAATGTGTGTAAGCCAGATACTTGTTGAATTTGTGGAGGTTGATAATCGGTCGAACACCTCCATCCTTTTTTGGTCGAATAAAAATTTGACTAATGAAGCCATGGTCAGAGGGATCTGACACCCGTTCAATAGCTTGTATCTTTAGTAGCTGGTCAACTTCAGCTGAGATTACTTCAGTTTCTGACTGCCTAAACTGAAGGACTTTGGGAATTCTATCTTGTACTGGCTCTGAACAGATTTCGAGATGGTAACCCAAAACCACATCCCAAATCCAGGGATCGCCAGAAATCTGTTTCCAGTTTTCCTGGAAAAATTTTAATCGGCCACCAATTCGATCGGCCGGAAGTTCTATGGCCTGGGGAAATAGGAAAACTGCATTTACGCTGTTTTGTCCCAACTCGGCTGTTGAGATTGCTGATTCATTCTTGGCGGCGCCCCGTGTCTGTTGGTAGGTGCGCGCTCGCCTCCGTCCCTTGGGTAGAACGTCTGCTTGTGAAACGTTGGGCGGGGGTGGTGCTGACTGGGGTACTGGTGGGACGGGCGGTCTAAAAACTTGGAATGTAGGAGGGCACACCAAAGCCTGTGAATCATGCTTACAACTCTGCTGGTGAGAAAACCGTCAGGCCTTGCTGCTCGAACCCTGGTCGTTGCTTTGCTGCGCACATTTTTTGAGAGTCTCAGATTTCTGGCCCGTAGATGCAGACACAATAGAAGCGAAACCTTGCCGCATGTCGTTCACCTCTTTAGTGCGCTGCGCTTTTCAATGAACACTGGGCCAAACAAAGCCGGAACGCTGGAATGGCCATTTGGTACGAGGTGTTCCACACTAAGCGGCTGTTTCTCCAGCAGTTTAGCGAGACCGATCTCTTTACTGAGCAGCGAGTATGTTCTTTGAAGCCGGCCAGCTGATGGAGCTTCATGTCCAAACTATTCACCCAGGCTCTATGTCAGGTGGCAGTGAGCAGCTGATAAGTAGCCGCGATATAACGTCCAATATTCTGCAGGGCATTCATGATGTGATCCGCCTGCAAAAAGTTGTCCTCATCAGTGTGTACAGCTTCTGCATACTCATGCAGCATCAAAAGCGGGTGCATTGCGTCTAGCAGTTTCGACTGAATCTTTTTCAGAGGTTCATCGATCCGCTCTGGGACGGACGCGTGCCACTCTCGTAGCTGCTGGCGCATGCTCAGGTCCACAGCCGGCGGCATGAGCAAGTCATGCTGCACGATTTTATGATTGCGTCGCATCTCCCGACGACGAGTACTGAGATCCAGGGGCGCCCCTGCTGCCATCTCTGTGACTAGAGCAACAGATTGCGGTTTTTCCAATCGAAAGTGAAATTTGTCAGGCTCCGCCTCCTTTGGGTCACATGGTGGTGGAGGGGCAAAGAACCCGGCGAAAGACTTTGCCTGATCCGTAGATGTGGTGCGAACAGAAGAAACCGATGAGCAGTCCTTAGCCCCCTTAGTCTGATTGTCTTGAAGAGTGCGTTCGCGACTGCAGCGCATTTGAGATAATTCGTCATCCAATTTCTGTCACTGAGCGCGGCGGTTGTTTAGCACCAGATTTAAGGCACTGTCCTGGGCCGAGGCAGAGCTTCGATTAAACTCGCTCTCACCATCTGGATCATCATCCCCATCTGAGCTGTGACCTCGAGTGGTCATGAAGCTGTATTGTCTTAAAGACTCTCAGCAGGAAGAAGGCTTGCCTTAAAGACAGCCAACCAAACAGCAGCCCTCTTATAGAAGGTCTACGGGACAGAAAATCACACAGAAAGCCTTAAAGGGAGTCTGTGGAGGAAGCCAACGGAACAGAGCCCCAGAAGACAGTGGAAGACAAAACAATTGAAGATGCAAGCGAGACAAAGGTTCGACCAAGAAAACGGCGTTTAAGCAACCGGGCACATTAGAGTACCACGTGCCGTGAGCCAAAACGCAAGACTGGCCGGCCAGCCGAATTAAGCTGAATCATGATTTGGGCGTGACTTTAAATTGGCTGTGATTGGCTGGCTGGGCCAGGAAAGCATTGTAATTCGGAGCTATTCATCAGTTCGGAGAACTGTGATTTCACTTCATGTCTTGTAGAAACTTGTAAAATCTACAAATAGATTACATAGATAAGGGACGCCAGCTTGCGCTCGTCCACCCCAGATTTAATAGTAGAGGCGGCTATAGAGCTCATTACATTTTCACGTTTTTCGCACTAATTAATTGATCAATTCAAAAACCGGAATAAAAAGCACATCTTTGGCCAGAGACAAACAATATATCTTAGGCGTTTCGCGTAAAATTGCAAAACCATTGCAAATTTTGAATCACAAAAACGAGCGGGCCAACATATAGCCGGCCCGTTGTGATGGGGCCGGCAAAAATGTCCCATCGCTTTTTCGGCCTTCACTCAAACCTCTCGTTCTCAGTCACTTCTTTACCGATTTGGCTCAAATTTTCCGCAAAAATTCCGGCCATCGTTGGCTAAATATTCTGCAATATTGTTTATTAACTATTGTAATATTCGCTAAATATTGTTTCGGTAATACAAGGAGTACAGGCCTGAAACTTGCAGCAATGATTGGTGTTGCTATTGGACATAACATACTAAGCGGGCAGCCCTGTAGGTCAAAGGGCACTAAAATTGGGGAATTTCAAAAACATGACTAAATATGACTTTTAAATAGTTTTGCAAATTTCTTTGTTTTGCAAGGGCAAGTCCTTGTATACCATATAGATATGTATCTAATAATCCAGAAAATAGGCTGACCAAATCAGCTATATTCTGGACCACCTTTAACTTTCAGCTCAGTCTTCTAAGAGCAACATTGAACACAACAAATAAACAGAGTCTCTCTCCAGCATTAAAACCAACCATTCACTCTGCAATAGCATCAAGTGTCTGGAGGGTCAAATGCCTTCGAGATCCAACCGCATTCAGGTTTCGCCCTTTGACTTTGGACCTGAACACAGTCTCAGTAGCTGGGCTCTTCAGCAAAGTGCTACCAAGTAAAGCTGAAATTGGACAACACAAGACTCCACTCAAGTAATTGAGCTGCAGGATGAATAACAGAAACCGTTGCAGTCTCCAAAATCTAGCTGCAACTGGATTCCGCCCTTTCAGGGAGTTTCATCTATACTGCCAGCCTTGACTAACCAAACAAACAACATACAGAGGACATCAAGGTCCTACCTTGCTTGCAGACCTGCTGGCACCACAACTGTCTTACAAAACAGCACACCGAATGACTGAACAGTTCTGCACATCTCTTTTATATCAACTTCATGGCAGCAATTAATGGCTCAGGTCAATCCTTTAATCCCTGCGCTCTGTGTTATGAATAGTATTGCCCAAGGTAATCATTGTAAATCTTGGATTAACGTCCTACTTTATGGCTGTTTTTTTATGGCTCGTTTTGGTCACCTCTTCCCTTGCCTGATTGACACATTGTGTGAAATGTCGTTTACCTATCCTGTTGTTCTGCTTTTGTAAAGTACCCAGCAATCTGGGAACATCAAAAAGCGCAAAACATCTTAGAAGCATTCTTCAATTGCCTGGCAAAACCAGACATTGTGAACCACCCAACATGGTTGGGAAAATTAAATACACAAAAGACATGAGCAAAAACAAATCAAGCATTGTAAACCACCCAACAAAGTTGGGAAATTGTGAACTGGCTGCCGTGACCTTTTATGGGGGCGCGGGGCGGATTCCTAAGGAAGTGAGGGAATAGAGGTCATATTCCCTAAAACTCTAGGGAGAGACGTAATTCCACTTCTCTCTAGGGAGATTCCGAATCTCCCTGAATTCCGTTTCTCCCTATGACATATATACTCAGCGTTTGCATTCTCACTGTTATTGTTTGTTTGTTAGTGGCTCTCCCAGTAAATCTCTCTTCATTTGGTGCCTCATAGACCCGGGATTGCATTGTTTTGTTGTGTTGCGTAGTGCACCGTGCCTAGAGCAAAGAAACCTTGTGTCACTCCATCAGCAAGCCGTTCTACTCAACGCAAGACCTCTCCCAAGTCCAAGCTCACTTCTCCAGTTACTTCCCGCTCTTCTTCTCATTCTTCCACGCACTTCTCTGTCAGTCAACTCAATCTCACAGATGCTCCTCCCGTTCATCCACCCTCAGTTCCTACTACCGGCTCTCCTACGTTCCTGCAACTTCTTCAGCATCAACAACAGCGTTATTATGACGAACAGCAACGATGTGAGGCTGAGGAACGGCAATGGCGTGATGAGGAACAGTGACGGCGTGATGAAGACCAGCAACGACGCGCAGATGATGAACGGCAATGTGAAGAAGACCAACACCGGCGTGAAGAGCGATTCCAGTGTCTCCTGCAAGACCAAGCCGACCGCTATGAGTGACTTCTCGCCACGTTTCACAACCGTCCTACAGCTGCTCAGCCGCAACTCGCTGTCACTCTTCCGCGTCCCACAGTCTATCATTTCGATCAGTCGGCTAACAATGTCTCCTTTGCTCACTGGTCCGCCAACGTCACCTCCTTCATGCAATGATCTGGTCTCTCATGGCGTAGGGTGTTGGAAGATGCCCTCGATACTCCTGCTTGACAACAGTTCCATTCGCTTTCTGATGACCCTTGACGCCACACTTTCTCATCTCGAACCTCTCCTACAACCAGCCGAGTCCCCCATCCAAGTTGCCCTCACCTTACTTCAACAGCCGCCCAATCCCAATGTGGTCAGGTCAAGCTTGCCAAGCACTTCAGGTCTCAACTGGCCCGTCTTCCTACCACAGAGAGTATCGCTGCAGCCGCGTTTGTTAACCTCCTCCCCTACCGGGTCAAGAAGCACATGGTTCACCACCTCTCCGATCCTGCTCAGCCCCATGATATCTACTTGGTTACTATGGAGGCCGTCAAGTACTACAACACTGAGCAGGCAATTAACAACTCTCTCAATCAGCGTTTGTCTTCTTCTTCGGTCCCCAAGCAATGCGCTTCCACCAGTTCCCCTCCTAGATGTTACAACTGCAACAAAGTCGGCCACATTTCCCATCACTGTCGTTCGCAACCCGTCCCTCCTATTAGTGATGTAAAATTATGGAATTTGAATTTCAATTCAATTACAATTAAATTATGGGCTCAGTTTTTAATTTCAATCAAATTAAATTAAATTAATTGAAATAGTTTTCCGTTATTTTCAATTACAATTATATTTTCAATTAAATTATGGAACCTCGGAAAATTTCAATTATGAAATTTTTTCAATTTTTTTGGAAATTATTGTAATTTTGCTGTTAAAAGACAGTGACAGTGACTCAGTACTTAGAAAAATGTCCATGTAAAAGCTTAGAGACACCTGGTTAGCCTGCTGTCCAACCAGGCGAGAAAATTTTGAATTGTTGCCTTTTAAAAACGCATAAGATGGCATTATGGGGAAATTTACGGTTAGGGGGCGTGCAAAAATTACGTAATGGTATTTTTGCCCATTTTCGGACCCCCCCCTGATAATCGCCCGTAATAATTTCCTAACCCCCCTCCCCTAATTACGTAATAATTTGGCTACCCCCCCCCCCGAAATTTCAATTTTTTGAAGAGTTAGAGCCGAAAATTTTCCGTTCAATTCTACAGGGTGTCTCAAAAAATGATCACATTTCTTTTTACTACCATTTCCGCAAATTTTGACCAAATAGGCTGGCATTTGGAACACAGGTGCCAAAATTCGGGGAATTTTATGTGTTAAAGTTTGGTGCACTAGGCTTGACTCACTCCCGAGAAATTTCAAAAAAAGTGAAATTTGGTAATTTCAGTAGTAAAAGCCGGTCACCGAAAAATGGAAGCATTTCCTTTTCCTGTATTTTTCCTAATTTTAGTCGGAATTGGATGAAATTTGGAGTGTAAACGCAGAAATTCAGGGTAATTCGTGTGTAAAAAGTTGACGCATGAACTCCAACGCTATCGTTAGAGTTTAGGCGATAATGTAATGTAACGTTTTTTCGGTGACCGGCTTTCGCTATTGAAATTACCAAATTTTACTTTTTTTAAATTTCTCGGGAACTGGTCAAGCCTAGTGCCTCAAACTGTAACACATAAAATTCCCCGAATTTTTGCACCTGTGGTCCAAATTTCAGCCGATTTGGTCAAAATTTGCGGAAATGGCAGTGAAAAGAAATGTGATCATTTTTTCGGTGACCGGCTTTCACTATTGATTTAACAAATTTCACTTTTTTTGAAATTTCTCGGGAATGAGTCAAGCCTCTAGTGCACCAAACTTTAACACATAAAATTCCCCGAATTTTCGCACCTATAATCCACATTTCAGCCTATTTGGTCAAAATTTGCGGAAATGGCAGTAAAAAGAAATGTGATCATTTTTTTGAGACGCCCTGTATGTAAAATGACGTTCTTATTAAAATAGCATCTGTATACAGTAACAATTGATAGTTATCTTAGTTTTCTTTATTGATGAGCTACAACTATGTACATGTACGTATAGTCTTAGTTTTACATAGATAGAAGCCATCATTGGATGGCGTTTTGTTACTGACGGGGTGACGGATTGTATTGGAAGTGTTTTATACTGGGTTTTAGGGCTGCTTCAATATTGCTTGACTGCTAATCGATAGTCATAAACCAGAGTTCGTGCGGGACCCGAAAGGTCAGGGAATTTGGTGTCCAGTCAGGGAAAAAAATGATAGCAGTAGAATCCTCTCTCGCCCAAAGCGCCCTGTCAGAGCTTTACACACCACCCTTTTGAAAATGGGACTTCTGACTTTTCACAACTACTACAACTTAACAGAATGCTGGTTAAATGCGTTTTTCAGAGCAAATTTTCAAAAATTCTGAGCCTTGTTAGAATGTTGTCACTCTGTTTGGTCAGGGAAATTTGACTTTGTTCAGCGAATTTTGCTCGGAAAAAGCCGCACGAACCCTGTAAAAGATCGAGTCGATAAGTGTTATACCCTTATTATAAACTCTTAATAAGATGTGAAAGGTCACTGTTGCCATTTGCATTTAGCATTTGAAAAATTGGAAAGCCCTGACGTAAACGGTAGCTACCTTCTCTAATCTAAACGTTCATCTAAGTGAAATCGAGAAAATTTAATTGTCATTGCCAACCGAGATCGGGCAGACATGTAAAGTGGGGGGTCGGCGGAATCGGCCGGCATGGTGTGCGTTGGACATCCCTATCACCCCAAAGTAAAACTCTAAAACAGTTCCGCCCAACTCCCTCTGGGTTGCCAGCAATGGCCATCAGCGGTTCTCTCCGATCCCACCATTTTCCATAGTAAAACTAGAAAACACACCAAACAAAAATGAATGTTTCTCCAGGGGGCTACCTCGCTCAGGCACATGCTATGCAGCCTTCGAAAGTTCACATCATGAGCTTTCAGAATCTGTAATAAAATTTGTGGCGATTTTTGTTATTTCAAAAATAATCCATCCCGAAATATGGACTGATCACGATTTTGTCAGTTTTTACGGAAATGAGAGTTTCTCTGGGGGGCTACCTCGCTCAGGCATGTGCTATGCAGCGTTTGAAAGCCGACATCATGAGCTTTCAGAATCTGTAATAAAATTTGTGGCGATTTTTGTTGTTTCAAAAATAATCGATCCCTAAATATCGACTAATCACGATTTCTTCAGTTTTACGGAAATGAGAGTTTCTCTGGGGGCAACCTTGCTCAGACACGTGCTATTCTGCGTTTGAAAGCCCACATCATGAGCTTTCAGAATCTGTAATAAAATTTGTGGCGATTTTTGTTATTTCAAAAATAATCGATCCCGAAGTATCGTTTGATCACGGTTTTATCAGTTTACAGCATCTGACTAAAGTAGCTAAAAAAGAAAATGGGATGGCCAAATCGAGGTTTTCTGGTACGCCAAATTCATTGGCGACGCCCATTTACAGCTAGGATCACGATACTTGATCGATTATCGATTTTTTTGCTGTGCAGATGACCCAACTACACTGATGTTAGTGGTTTTTGGGCATGCCGATTTCAACCACGGTGTTGGTTTAGAGATGTTTATATGTTGAAATCGGCATGCCCGAAAACCACTAACATCCTAGCTTTGTGGCCTGTTTAGTTGCACAACAAAAATCGATAATCAATCGAAATCGATTATTGAATTAAAACTCGATGATAGCTCTAAACCAGCATCGTGGTTTAAATCGGCATGCCCAAAAACCACTAGCATCATAGCCTGTGTAGTTGGGTCATCTGCACAGCAAAAAATCGATAATCGATCAAGTATCGTGATCCTAGCTATAAATGGGCGTCGCCAATGAATTTGGCCTACCAGAAAACCTCAATTTGGTCATCCCATTTTCTTTTTTAGCTACTTTAGTCAGATGCTGAAAACTGATAAAATCCTGATCAATCAATACTTCGGGATCGATTACTTTTGAAAGAACAAAAATCGCCATAAATTTTATTACAGATTCTGAAAGCTCATGATGTGGGCTTTCAAACGCTGCATAGCACATGTCTGAGCAAGGTAGCCCCCAGAGAAACTCTCATTTCCGTAAAAACTGAAGAAATCGTGATCAGTCGATATTTCGGGATCGATTATTTTTTAAATAACAAAAATCGCCACAAATTTTATTACAGATTCTGAAAGCTCATGATGTGGGCTTTCAAACGCTGCATAGCACGTGTCTGAGCAAGGTAGCCCCCTGAGAAACTCTCTTTTCTGTGAAAACTGACGAAATCGTGATCAGTCCATATTTCGGGATAGATTATTTTTGAAATAACAAAAATCGCCACAAATTTTATTACAGATTCTGAAAGCTCATGATGTGTACTTTCGAACGCTGCATAGCACGTGCCTGAGCGAGGTAGCCCCCGGAGAAACATTCATTTTTGTTTGGTGTGTTTTCTAGTTTTACTATGGAAAATGGCCAGATCAGAGAGAACCGCCGATGGCCATTGCTGGCTACCCAGAGGCAGTTGGACGGAACTGTTTTAGGGTTTTACTTTGGGGTCATAGGGATGTCCAACGCGCACCATGCCGGCCGATTCCGCCGACCCCCCACTTTACATGTCTGCCTGATGGCTGCCTGATTTCGGTTGGCAATGACAATTAAGCCCAATGGCTTCAAATCGAGACTACAAGTACATGTACTACACATCAAAACAATTAAAGTTATGGCCACTTTAGTGATTTCTGCACTATAAAAAACTACGTAATGAAGTCGCCAACCCCCCCTCCCCCCACCGTAATGAATAGTAATCTTTTGGCAAACCCCCCCTCCCCCCTCATGCCATTACGTAATTTTTGCACGCCCCCTTAGTTCATTATTGCTATATATCAGTGCATAATCTAAAGGTTTCCAGCATTTTTGAGCAGCATCACTTCCTAAGTACCTTTGCAAAAAGGGGTGTCAGTCAAACCACCATACATCGAAACATCACCGTTTTGGCTTTTATGAACCACGAAATAAAAAGCAGATCATAAAATATTTCAAAACATAGTGAGGTCAGTATAAAGAGGTGACAAACCATAAATAGATATTTATTTGAAGTCCTTCGCGCCTCTAAAGGTCGGTTTATACTTCATTTTTCAGTAGACAATAGACAAATAGACAAAATTCGCATAGACAAATAGACAGTAGACAAATGACACTTTTGTCTGTCTGTGTAGACACTAAAAAAGAAGAAAAATCAAAGAATAAAAAATTGTCATGTCTTGTTGTTGCTGAAAAAGAAAGTGTATTTGAACCAAAGACGCAAATGAAGATGGGCAGTTCATTCGCTGCATCAAAATCGAAACTGAGAAGGATTTTTACGGTTGTGTAAATCCGATACGCGTAATCGACCCATAGATGAACCACATTCCGGATGTCTCAAGATTGCTCAAGGTTCCAGTGCTACAACTACACAGATTCGGGAAATGTTTGCAGACTACATTGTGCAGGAAGGCATTGTTGAGTGGCAGAAACCGCGATTCAGATAGGATTCCTCTGCCCAACTGTCATTAACTGATTGACTGTGTTCGTAGATGTACATACATAAATAGAATGCTTTATCAGCTATGCACACCTAACAATTCAGTGCTTACTTTATGAAAAACAAGGCCACTTTATCCACTTTTGCATCATATACATTCATGAATTTTGCGTTTCAGCTGCAGCTGTTTGTCCAGGGCTGCTCCCACAACTCGTGGGCAATGAATCTTCCGTATAAGGCCCACTTGTCCTCATCATTCAACCGACTGAGCTCGGCGTGAATAATAGCAGCGTTGAGCTGAGTGAGCCTCAGTAGACATGGAATTGTGAGAGCGCTTAGTGCTGCTTTTTCTGAGAACTGGCTGGCTTCCGGCATACGGCGGAGTGGGGTACTGTTGACGAAGCTGTAGGTTGGGGACCTCGACTCCTCTACTCTTAATCTACTACCAGTTCCGGCTCCACATTTTCTGTTAGCAACACTTCTGCGTCATCTTGTTGTAGAATCGCAGATTCGCTAGCCTCTTCCTCTTCAACACCCATGTTGTCATCATGCATGTAACAGCACCGGGCCGACCTGGTGGAGGAGGGGAGGGGTAGGGAGTTTTCTTCAGGTGGGGGGGGGTTGAGGGGGTTTCGCCCAAACAGGGGTCCCGAATTTCAAAAAGCTCCAAAACGCCTGGAAATGCGTTTTTAGCACGTTTTTATCAGTAAGGATGCTAAAAATTACTATTTTAAGGTGCCAAATAGCGTTTTAATGCTAAAAACGAGCAAAAATGACAAAAAGGGCTTCCAAAAACACCGATTTCTCTTAAATATCACCAGTGGAAACGCCAAATTCGGTTCAAAAAAGGCTTTTCAACGCGAATTTTAGGCTAAAAATTTGTGATTTCTGAGCCAGTTTGTTAGTACTGGGAGCCACTACACTACTAGTACTTGTATTTTTGGGCCGGGGGCAGTGTTGTGCCGGTTGAATTTAGTTAGTTATTTAGTTAGCCACTTCTTTCCAGGCATTCTCCTTCGTCCTGAAATCGCGATAGCCAACCAACGAGATATTCCACAAGATTTCATGCTTTTGCACTTCGATGATTAATAATTTTTTGAATTCATCAGTCGCCATCATCAAACAATCATGAATAATACACAATAGACACAAGAGTAGACAAATGTCTTTAGGATTTTTTCTAAAGACAAATGACAGTAGACATCAACAAAAATGGTGTCTGTATAGACAGACAAAATAGACAAAAGTATAAACAGAAAAATGTCTACTTTGTCGATTTTGTCTAGGTAGACAGCGAGGACATGTCTACTAGACGAAGTATAAACCGACCTTAATACTGACACATTTCCTTACATTCACCACAGGAAATAATTGAAAATATAATTGAAATTACAGGCGAATTTCAATTAAATTACAATTAAATTATGGCCCAACTTTTGAATTTCAATTAAATTAAATTAATTGAATTGAAATTAAAACCGGGTCAATTATGCGAATTTCAATTACAATTAAATTAATTTTTACATCACTACCTCCTATCAAGTATACTTCCCCCAAGTCTACTCCTCCCAAGTCTTCTCCTGTATCTCCGGTTCGGACAGTTTTTCGCAGTCTGTGTATTCAGTCAACTCGTCCCTCTCAGTCTCACTTCACTCAACACTGGCCTACAATAGAGTCTCATGTCACTGGTGTCATTCGATGGTTCAATTCTCGTTATGGCTTCATTTTCTGCCCCAGTGTTCAATAAGACTACTTCTTTCTCCCATCTCAAGTTCATCCTTCCTCATCCCAGCTTTCGTTGTGCGGTGGAGAAGAGGTTCAATTTGATGGTGTGGATGGCCAGCCTCTCTATGTGGCGGTCAACATTACTCGTCTCATGGATCACCGTTTGCTCTCTGCTTCCCAGTCGCCTTCCGGCTCTCCCGTTTCTCAAGGTTCCCACACTCCCAATTCTCGTGTTTCCGGATGATCATCAGGCACCGATGTGGCCCCGGTTCAACAACGACGCTCGTCCAAGGGGGAGTGATGAAAGAAAGGTATATATACTCAGCGTTTGCATTCTCATTGTTATTGTTTGTTTGTTAGTGGCTCTCCCAGTAAATCTCTCTTCACAGGCTAATAAAAATACAATTTCCTGACCAATGGAGGTAAAGATTGGAAGATATTGATTGACATCCACAAAGTGAAGTTTTTAAGAGATGCACTTTTATTAGAGAAATGAAGCATTCAAACTAATTCAAACAAAAAGTCACTTTACATTCTACCTCCTTCCAAGGTCTGCGTGTGACCATTCTGACCAGACTGTCCGATTACATGATGTCAACTACCGAAGTTGGGGCAAAAGTAGTTGTTCACCATTCAGATCAACATCCATTCCCTGACGCCTATGGGTACAGTCTGAGTGTTGGAACGAAAACTTCAATCGCAATCAGTTCTGTATGTGCTTGCATATTCATGCCCTGCCGATCTGATAGCATAGAAAGTTATATTGCAGAAGTCCATTGAACGACTGGGTCCGCCTCATGGAACCTGCGGCGAAAATCTTGAAGATTTCGTTTTTCAGGGTGACTATTCTACTGAAGTATGACAAGAAGAGAAGAGAAGAGAAGCTGCTTCGAAATTAAATAAAATCATAATTTTTAGGGCTGTTACAGGAGCTGCTTCCAGAAACACGTGATCGACCGCTGCCACTGTGTTGACCCGCGATTTCCTCGACCCCATGACAAAGATGATTTATCAGTGTGTAGAAGCTCCGAAGCAGTCGATCGAACCTGCTTTGAAACACTGATTTCTCAGGATGGCGACTACCAATTCGTTGATGATTGCAACTGCCCTCAGTCGTGTCTGTGAGCTGCTAGTGACAATCGGTTATATTTTGCCTGAGTGACTGTTTCAGTGATGATTTTTACACCGTTTCACCTAGTACATCGCTGTGGCCAGCCAACAAAGATTTTACAGTATGTGCAGAGAACAAACCGCAAAAAAGATACAAAATAGGCAGCTTTAGGGCATAGACTGCAACACAGATTTGGAAGGGTTAAGTTGCCAGCAGTTTTACAGGTACTCTGGATCTATAATTAAGCGTTTCCATGTGAAAGCCTCATGTAGTTTTACATGTCTGTAGACAAAGTGTAGTCTCCCCTTGACAGAATCGATAGCAGTCGTGTTATGTGGTTTAGAGAGAACGGGCTCGCCCTACAAGTCTACTTTAACTCCCTGGAGCAGGAAAACATCTTTGAAGAGTCGGTTATGTCTGTAAGAACAGATATTTGTATTGATTGTGATTGGCACTGCTGTAACCAAAGCTTTTAGAGCTGGGACTTGTTCTTGGAGATTGCAGGAGCTTTAGGCCTCTGGCTCAACACATCAATAGTGGTGTGTTTGGCTGAGTGGCTGCTCGTCTGCATTCAGATTGCGCTAAGCTGTTCAGAAGGCACCCAGATGCAAGACGTACCGCAAGCACACTCACAAACTAGCAAGTTCAGGTTAGTGCAGTGAAAAGGTGAAGCAAAATTACCAGATTGAAGTTTTAGAGCAGACGTAAAAGACAAGCAACGTGCACTGTCATATGGTGGTAATGATCTTACTGCCGTCCCTGTTGTCAAGCTTCCAAGTAAGCAAAACATATCTTGTTTCCTTAAAAACTGCATCAACTGCAAATTCAGAGCCAGTGATGGAAGCAGAAGCAGAGGAGGAACACAAACTGCAACAGTGAGATATCAATTTGGTTGATAATTGGTAGCCAATTTTGAAGTAAAATTCTGTTTCAGTGTAAAGAATAACAGTTCACGCAAGGATGGAAAGACAGGACGTAAAAAACATTCGTTTGTTGACATAAGGTTAGTCCTGAATTGTATTGGTTGGTTAAAGTGTTACCATACCCACATCGGCGGGAAATGGGTGGACGTGATCAAAACGCGGAAATTTGATCGTGACCCGGTTCCGCATCGTGGGTGGGTCCAGAAAGAAAAGTCTGCTTCAGATTGGTGGAGCGGTCTAGAGGGTACGTTAGGCCCAAGATGGGGGTGCGCGGCAAACCCGCTAGGCAGGCACTTCTGGGGCCCATTTTTTAGTGTCACGTTTTAACCCATTTAGAACCAATTCAAACGACATGGAACCTGTTGAAAAAATTTATCAGAAGAACGGGGTGACTGCCGTGCCTGTTGCAACTATTCAAAGTATAACTGAAAACTATTTTTGGTTTACGTAAAAATTACACATCATATTCAGAGCCTGGAATAGACTCAAAGGCAGACAGATACACCATGCGAATGTGAGACATGAATTGTTCAGTGACTGGTATATAGTTTTGAGCAGGAATTGTGTTTCAGTCAAAGGCCTAAGAGATCACACAAGGGTGGAAAGATAGGGCCCAAACGACGACGATCATCCGTTGACTCAAGGTTAGGCCTAAACTGCTGTTTGGATCTGACATAGCGGTTAACAAATTGTAGTTTTTCAATCAGAGCCAGACAATCACGCAACGATGGAAAGATAGGGCCCAAACGACGACGTTCATCCGTTGACTCAAGGTTATGCCTAAGCTACTGTTATTTTACTATAGTAAATACTATTTTACTACAGTAAAACAAAAACTACAGTCTGTTCAAAAATTATTGGTGATGGGCGGTTTTTGATTTTTTCTCAAAAATTCTCCTCTAGACCCCCTTATATTTTTATGTATATGACCTTGTAGCCAACGATCAGTGCTACATTATTGAACTATTCATTCTTGTCCTAATTTGCATATTAACAATGTTAATGGCCAAAAACTAAAATTTGTGCGAGTTGACCCCGGCTACACGTCTTTTCCTCGCGGACAGTTCCTCGCGCGACAGTTCCTCGCCGACTTTTCCTCGCGCGACTTTTCCTCGCTACGTCTTTTCCCCACGAGACTTTTCCTCGTAGGAATATATATGCCGAGCGTACAGGATGTTCTTATCAAGCCTAATGCAGGGCACAGGTCACTTGGCCGGTCGGCGACAATCGGTTAGCCGGTTGTAAATCATCTTTGACAGCGATGCACACTTGACAGTGCTGAAAGTCTTGTTTTATTTCTCTGTTTGCTGATCGCGCATAAAGATGACGAAAAACTAAGTGCAGTAGAGAGAAGTTTGATAATATAGTAGGTGGACTAATTTGGGTCGGTCTCCAGAAAATCGGCCAAAAACCTTAAAAACATTTAAAAATCTATCCAAATTTGGCAGAACTGAATAGTGGTATGTCAGACTACAAACAGAAAACTAACTAAAATCGATTTCTTCAAAACTAGCCAAGAATCTTGGGGTTTGAGCTTGTGTCAATTGTCTGAATTCAAGCTCTTTACTTTCATTACTTGGGCGCCATGCACCCCTTGTTCACTGCCATGTGTCCAGCAAAACGGAACACATCCACCAGCAGCAACAACCCGGGCTGTCCAGCCTAAGCTACCAGCAGCAACAACCCGGTGTTTTTGAAGGCTATTTTTGCGAAATTTTCTCGCCCCTGTTGGGCAGTGGGCCAACTAGGCAACTTCAAAATTTTACATCCACCTTTGCAAAATCCTGGGTACGCCGTATAATATATATGGTTTTTCGGCTGTAGATAGCAGCTGAAACGTTGTTGTAGCGTACTGTACAAAACAGATAAAACGTTTTTATTCCTACGAGGAAAAGTCGCGCGAGGAATAGTCGCGCGAGGAAAAGTCGCAGCTAGGAAAAGTCGCGCGAGGAAAAGTCGCGCGAGGAAAAGTCGCAGCTAGGAAAAGTCGCGCGAGGAAAAGTCGGCGAGGAACTGTCGCGCGAGGAACTGTCCGCGAGGAAAAGACGTGATACCGTTGACCCCTGCAAACGTGCTTGAAATTTTACGCCGATACCATATTCGGATTGCACAGAGTCCTGCGGTCTCGAATCATACCACTCCCATGGATCTACGACGATTTTGAAGCAAGTTATGAGCGATTTCCCGAGGGGTACTCGCTCAAAAATCGACCAAAATTTTTGCCCTTCCATAGTAAAACCTACTTAGTGGTGCAAAACGACCTTTTTTACCCGACAGATTTCCAGAAACCACTTTTTCTAGTCAATTCGGACCCGAGGAATTCAGTAGTACCGTCCGTTTCGGTATCCGACTCTTGTGGAGGGTGTTAGAGCCCCCTAAAGCTCTAAATGGCCCAGTTCGGGTGCTTCAAATAGCCATTCAATAGAACTGCAATATAGCTTCTAGGGGTATCTTTTTGCGCCAAATCCACAGAAGACAACCCCGAAAAGCCATTTCTCACTCCTGGCCATGTTTTGGGTACTTTCAGGGACACACTGAAGCGCTAATTGTGCGCTCAAAAGCGCCCTTTGTTTAGTGTCAGTGCAGGTGCAAAATGGCATTTTCGGTCAGCTAAACCAGTTAAGTTAAAAAGCACTGTTTCTTATCAGTGTCGGTACGAGGACTTCGATCGTGACATTCAGTTTAGCCGTCGGCTGCTCGCTGGGCTGTTATGGCCCGTTGTTGGTTTTTATAATGCAGTGTGGTTTCCTCAATTTGGAATATAAATCAGATCGCAAGAGGGCTTCTAGTTGCATCTTTTTGCCCAAAAACCTACTGAATGCAACCCCGAAAAGGCTTCTTGATTAGTTTAAACAAGAGGCAATTAGACGGGCAGTGTACGAATTTTATAAACGGAAAGAATGGCCGACAGTCCAGAAGGTGTACGATTACTTCAAGGATGCCATGGATAATGGCTCATTCTCTCGTATTGGCAGAACAACTATGCATGGATTAATGCGCCAACTTGGATTTAGCTATTTGAAACGCAATGCTCAAATTTTTACGCATGAACGTGCTGATATACAGTGTAGTTGCCGCCAGACATATAAGTATCTCCGCAAAATCAAGCAGTACAGGGACGAAAATCGGCCAATCTTCTTTCAAGACGAAACTCGGTGCAATGCCCACCACACGCCTGGTCGAGCATGGTTTGACGTTAATCTACAAACACCTGGTCAGGATCGTGGACAAATGGGGATTGATGTTCCAAGCGGTTTGGGACAACGCGTGATCATAAATCATGTTGGTAATGAAGACGGTTTTCTGCCTGGCGTTGGGGAGGCTTTTGTGGGAAAAATCGGGTCGCAGGGCTACCATTTGCAGATGAATACTCAACACTGGATGGAGTGGTACAAAGAGAAAGTTTTTCCTGCACTCCTGGATCATTCTGTACTTGTGGTTGACAACGCCAAGTAAATTTGAACTTTCTACACAGGGTTGTATAATTAACAGTTAAAAATTCAGACCTGTTATTAACAGTGTTAATAACGTTAATAACAGTGTTATTAACATAAAAACCTGTTAAAAATTCAAAAACGCCTGAATTTGCTCCAGCAGCATGGCAAAAGCCTAGTAAACACTATTTCATGGCCATAAGGTAATCTTTTAAAAGGGTATTGCAGTTTTATATAGAAACATAACAGTGCAACAGCATTATGAAAACAGTAAATCATTCACTGGTCTGTAACCGACTGAAAAGACCAGATTCCGAATCACTCTCATGGGTCGGGTAGAGGGGTCCCTTAACCTGTCTCGCGGGGGGGTGAGGGGGTTGGCCTTTCCAGCAGGCAATAAATGCCCCCCAACCCCCCTAATACATGTATGGTTGAAACCGTCTTGTTGCTGTTAGAAGAGGATTTCCAGTTGCTGGACATTCTAGTGTCTGAGCTTTCCTGTCTGCAGAGTCATTCGATCACCCGAATTACTGACTAAATTTTTCAACTGCATGTGCAAAAACCTGGTCAAGAAGTTCACTATTTCTCTATTTCTGGTATTAAGCCCAGTGCGCAAGCCAAGATAACAAAGTTTCGACGTAGTCGCTAATAGTAAGGAAAGATGCCTTTAAAATGGTCCTGCTTTCATGGTACAGTGTCTGAGCTATTATTTATGATGAATAAATAGATTTTTGCGAATAACTTCTTACAGATGCGTCAGAGGGTTTTGGGCTTCATGACCAAAGTTGTAGAGGGGCTTGAGCTCTGGTTGAATTTGCATGCTAATCTGCGCAACGTTGCTTGGTAATCCTAATTTGCGCCATGGAAAAAAATGAACTTTTTATTTGGTCACTATGAAAGCGATTTGAGCACAGAATTGGATTCCCCACGCCGTGGCGATTCTAAAGATGTATTTGTATTGATTGTAGGTCGAACGGTTCCAAAGATACGGCTTTTTGAAAGTAGGCCTACTGTGGAAACGGGCGTTGGAGTCGATTCGTGTCCAGTAGTTTTTTAGTCGTCCATGTGTTTACTATGCTAAGTTTGTAGTCAGACTGTTGAAGGTCTCAACAACTAGCAGAAGTACGGTAAATAATCATTCTATGAAGCGCTGGATGCATCCCGAGTTGCGGGAAGCTTAAAATAATTTTTTACACTAATTCGAATTATTTACAAGCCTCATGTTAATAACGTGTTATTAACGTGTTAATAACACGTGTTAATAACGTGTTTTTAACAGCTACCCAACCCTGTTTCTACATATCCATGGGATTATCCTTAAATTAAGTGCATCACACTTACAGTACATTACTTATTTTCAGATACCACAATAAAATAACTGAAGAAACGCAGATCCCAACGACGACGTGGAAGAAGGGACAAATTGCTAAGTTTTTAGAAAAACGGGGCATTGTGGTTTCACCGAATTTAATTAAACCTGAACTGCTGCAAATAGCCAGAAACATGAGCATTCAAAAGGTGTATGAAACGGACAAGATATCAGATCAGAAACAAAGGGACATTAAAATTTTGCGGCTACCAATCGGTCACTGTGAACTCAACCCGATACAGATGATTTGGGCTTACATAAAACAAAAAGTGGCCAAAGAAAACAAGACCATTAAGATCAAACAAGTGCAACAACTTGTTGTGAAGCTAATGGATGAGGTTGAGCCAGAACTATGGAATAGAACAGTGCATCACGCGATCGACAAGGTAAAATCACGATACTGGGAATACGACAAGTTGTCAGATGAACATGAATTAGTATTAGAATGTATTAGAATTAGTATTAGTATTAGAACATGAATTAGATGAACATGAATTGAGGAAGTAGAAGAAGAAGTTAGCTCTGACGATCAGAGAGAAGTTGAATTTGTAGACACTGGGTTGGAGCAACTTGTAATTGTAAATATCGACTGACATCTTTAACTCCAGAGTTGTTGTTGTATTCTTGTGTACTATTTTATTTGTTTCTTGTACTACCAACCAGGGTTGTATATTTTTCCGAAAAAAACCTCGGCCTGTTTTTTTCCAGTTTTTTTCCGGTTTTTTTCCGGTTTTTTTCCTAAATCGCGGAAAAAAACTCCAGCCCAAGTTCTGAGTATCCTAGGCTGGTTTTATGATTCCTAACGCTTTCTAGCGCCTTCCTCAGTCTTGTTAGACCAGAAATACACGTGTTACATTGATATAAATCACGAAACAGGCATGAAACAGTGCCTGACAGGTTCCATAAATAACGCTATATGCAAATTTTCTTACAGCAGTTTGCATTTTTGTTTTTTCATGCCAAATTTGGTCTTTTTTGTTGTTTTTCTAACAGTTTTGAGTAAGTATGGCCTATTATACATAGCAAAAGTCCATTTTTTAAACGAAAAATGACGTAAATTAGCTATTTTTAGCTTGAGTTTTTTTCCGCGATTTATGTTTTTTTCCGACCCTTAGGAAAAAAACCGGTTTTTTTCCGGAAAAAAACAGTTTTTTTCCGGTGTTTTTTTCCCACCTCACATCCCTGCTACCAACCCATTCTGTGTATGTACTACTAACTTATTTCTCAAATAAAAAACTTGTTTGTAAAAAACATACGATCTGTTATAAATTCCAAATTGAGGCAACCACACTGCATTATAAAAACCAGTAACGGGCCGTAACAGCCCAGCGAGCAGCCGACGGCTAAAATGAATGTCACGATCGAATTCCTCATACCCACATTGATAACAGTGGTTTTTAAACGTTTAACTGACCGAAAATGCCATTTTGCACCTGCACTGAGCACTTTAAACAAAGGGCGCTTTTGAGCGCACAATTAGCGCTTCAGTGTATCCCTGAAAGTACCCAAAACATGGCCAGGAGTGAGAAATGGCTTTTCGGGGTTCTCTTCTGTGGATTTGGTGCAAAAATACACCCTAGAAGCTATATTGCAGTTCTATTGAATGGCTATTTGAAGCACCCGAACCATTTGGGCCATTTAGAGTTTTAGGGGGCTCTAGCACCCTCCACAAGAGTCGGATGCCGAAACGGACGGCACCACTGAAATGCTCGGGTCCGAATTGACTAGAAAAAGTGGTTTCTGGAAATCTGTCGGGTAAAAAAGGTCGTTTTGCACCACTAAGTAGGTTTTACTATGGAAGGGCAAAAATTTTGGTCGATTTTTGAGCGAGTACCCCTCGGGAAATCGCTCATAACTTGCTTCAAAATCGTCGTAGATCCATGAGAGTGGTATGATTCGAGACCGCAAGACTCTGAGGAATCCGAATATGGTATCGGCGTCAAATTTCAAGTACGTTTGCGGGGGGTCAACTCGCACAAATTTTAGTTTTTGGAGTTAATAATATGCAAATTAGGACAAGTATGAATAGTAGTTCCATAATGTAGCACTGATCGTTGGCTACAAGTTCATATAAATAATATAAGGGGTCTAGAGGAGAATTTTTGAGAAAAAATCAAAAAACGCCCATCACCAATAATTTTTGAACAGACTGTACATAGTAATACTAGTGGTATTTTACTTATTAGTAAATTAATAGTAAAAAGTAAAATTAAGAGCAAATACTAACGTAAAAATAAAATTAAATTACGAAACGGTGTCAATAGTAAAATAGAAATTTTACTGCTATTCTACTAGTTTTTAGTGAATTTCAGCCAAAATCTAGATCAATTTTGCACTAAAAGATGTGTGGGTGCACTTTCGTGACTCAAACTTTACACATTTTGTATCTAAATTTCTGGAAAACATTGTATCATGATCAAATTCAGCAACTATTTGGCACCAACATCAGTCAGTTATAAGATTTTTGCATCGTTGATGCAAAATTGCACCTTATGACTACCTAGTAAAATCATAGTAAAATGAGTAAAATTATTAGTAAAACAGAAATTAGTAAAATCGGAGCTGCTTGGTAGTAAAACAAAAATTAAAATTAAATTGAATTGCAGAATTTGTAGTGAATTTAGTAAATACAGGGTGTGTCAAAAAAAAACAACCCAGCAGAGTTTTTGCTGTAGCAACCGCAAATCTCAACCGATTTGAATGAATCCTGCTTTAAATGAAAGACGAATAAATTCCTGAAAGATTGGTGAAGGCCCTATTAAGATACGATGCTTAGTTCCTGAGATATTTTCCTTCAAACTCAAAACAGAGATTTTGGCAGTGAACAAGAGCGATTCCGTTGCACTTCACAACAAAACGGATTCCTACTGCTGAGGGGCAACAAGACTTTTACAAATGAAGTAACCAAGCATGTGTGGCACCAGAAAAACCTCGTTACGTTAGCCCTGAGCAGTAGGAATCGGTTTTACTATGAAGTGCAACAGAATAATAAAAATCGCTCTTGTTCATTGCCAAAATCTATTTTGACTTTGAGTGCAAATATCTCAGGAACTAAGCATGATATCTTAATAAAAGCTTCACCAGTCTTTCAAGAACTAATTTATCTTTCATATAAAATAGGACTCACTGAAATCGGTTGAGATTTGCGGCTGCTACAGTAAAAAAATCTGCTGGGTTGTTTTAATCTCTGTTGTTCACTGCCAAAATCTCTGTTTTGATTTTTAAAGCAATTATCTCAGGAACTAAGCAATGTATCTTTATAAATGCTACACCAGTCGTTCAAGAATTTATTTATCTTTCATTTAAAGCAGGATTCATTCAAATCGGTTGAGATTTGCGGTTGCTACAGCAAAAAATCTGCTGGGTTGTTTTTTTTTGACGCACCCTGTAGTAAAATAAAAATCAACTAGTAAAGTAACAGTAGCCTAAGCTGCTGTTTGTATCTGACATATCGGTTAACAAATTGCAGTCTTTCAATCAAAGCCAGACGGCCTACCAAGTATATTCTCATCTGATACTTTGTAAAGAAATGTCGAAAACGGTTTACTTTTATGGGATCAAATAGATATGTCGTAGGGAGAAACGGAATTCAGGGAGATTCGGAATCTCCCTAGGGAGAAGTGGAATTCCGTCTCTCCCTAGGGTTTTAGGGAATGTGACCTCTATTCCGTCACTCCCTAGGGAGATTCAGAATCAGCCCCCACCCCAGAAAAGGTCACTCTACTTGGTCGCTCGTTTGCCCTCAGGCTCTGCGAGAACAACTTTTATAACCTGTCTGTCTCTGGGCCCGGCCGTAATTGGCACCTAATTAGGCAACAGTGGTTCAAACAGCATGCAGATAGAAGTATGAGACCACACGGTATGCGAAATGATGGGTCGAACCACCGGTGCCTTTCCTTTGGAATTGATTTGTTCTGTTTGCGCAGCACACAATCATCGATGTACTTCGAAACCACACTCTCGGAAACATCTGCTGCAGCCTTTTCCAATTTTTTGACCGTTGTGTCTCGACCTGGGTGACTTGCTTCATCATGTGCACTCTCCAGCAGCTGCGGCAGTTCAGACATACCAAAACGGCTTCCGCTTATTGACAGAACGCAGAGTCCCGTGATAAACTTTACATACAATATTAATTAAATATAGTACCTGCTCTACATAGAACTTTTTTCTTTAACTTTCACTTCAACTTGGCCGTGACGCCTTCTATCTACAGCTGCTCAACCTGAGCCCCTGATAGCTGGGTTCCACAAATCGTATTCTGCTCTATCACTACTAGGCAGTACAAGTTTCGGCATTTTTACGGTCCAACCGTAAAAAGGCCTCGCTAACTCTGATGGCACGCTCTCTCTCTGCCTGCTCTAAAGCAAGCGCAGCAGACTGGCCAGAGGCGGTTTTGTGTGTAAGTAATCAACTCTGTATGTAGCGCAATACGTACGTACAATAAAAAAATCAAAAACCAAACATCTGTCGGGTTGTTACTGTAATCTTTTTGGTCTGTTCACTAATTGCCTAATTAGGTGCCAATTACGGCCGGACCCAGAGACTGACAGGTTGTAAAAGTTGTTCTCGCAGAGCCTGAGGGCAAACGAGCCACCAAGTAGAGTGACCTTTTATGGGGTGCGGGGCGGATTCTGAATCTCCCTAGGGAGTGTCGGAATAGAGGTCATATTCCCTAAAACCCTAGGGAGAGACGGAATTCCACTTCTCCCTAGGGAGATTCCGAATCTCCCTGAATTCCCTTTCTCCCTACGACAGATATACCTAGTGAAAGATTTATACATGTACTTAGGATTGTATTTTTATTCTCATTGTTTGTTTGTGTTTGCTTAGTAAACGTGCGTTTCTTGATTCATTTGGCTCCCAAGACTCTATCTTTCATTGTGTTGTGTTAGGATGCTGAAGCGCCAACCCATTCAACTCACTCCTTCTGCTTCGCATTCTACTTGTCGCAAGGCCAAGCCCAAGCCTACTTCTCCCACTTCTTTCCGTTCGTCTTCTACATCTTCTGCTCCCATTTCCGATGCCCACTCTGACCCGTGTCCTTCTGCGCCTTCCTATAATTTGAAAAAGGAAGGAAAAGCAAAAACAAGAAAATCTGACACGAAATTATAATGATCGAATTGAGTTTCGCCCCTGTATCTTGACTCAATTCAATCACTTAAGAGCGGGGCTCATCAGAAGATACTCTAGGTTACCATTCACACACTGTATGCTACTGTATAAACTAAAAATTGAACCACTTACGTTTCCGTCTTGTCCCTCCTCACCATCCGTTCTAGGTCGCTTGGTGATTGGCTCCTACTGTTGCATGCGTATACGCATTACGCATATCATTACGCAAAGTACGCATTGTATTTTAGAATGCGTATACGCATACGCATACGCATACGCATTTGAATTTCATTACGCAATATTACTACGCATTCTGCCAAAAGTTTGCATATTTTTGCGTAATGCGTATTGGGTCTCAAAAACAGCTGCCTTTCCGAATGTCTTGCAAAAAATTTAGTGCAAGTTGTTACCAAATGGTCATTCCTCATGTTTTTTAGTGTGAAGAGAGGGTATCAGAAATCTTCTGAGATAATTTGAAGCTTTGACTAAGTTGTGCTTGCTAATATTTAAAAAAGAGGCTAAATTTTAAGAGGAAAGAAACGTGCGACAAATCCTTGAATTTAGAGTTTCTACGGTTTTGGGTGACATCAGTGGTGTTGTATACTCAGAGGGTATCTGTTTGCGCTTCCACTGCAGTGGCGTCTCCAGGGGGTGTAGGGTGGGTACACCCCCGTTTGCGGTGGCGGTAGGAAGAGAAAGTCTGTCAAAAATAAGCGAAACTAATGAATTATGTACCAAAACTGTCTATTTTGTGCTTAATAAAATGCCTTTTAAATGCGTTTTTGAAGGCTAAATTTTAAGAATTTTCTCGCCCTGGTCGGGCAGAAGCCCAACCAGGCCACTTTAAACTATTAAAACTTGTAATTCTGTTAATTTTAAGCCTGAAAATCCTGGATACGCGGCTGTTCCACTGTGTGTTTAGTTTATTAAGTTTGAATGCTACTGGACATCTCTAATGAAAATTTGACCAATTTCTTTTGTAATAAGTTTAGGAAAGCGCACATCTCTTTTCTTTTGAAAACATACATACTATAGTGCAATTCTTTGAGGGCAGAAATTTATCATCAGGCCTCAACTATGTCTCAAAAAAACCTGGATTAGTAAGTTGGACATCCAAACAGCATACTGCAGAGCCAAAAAACCTGTTCAGTGAAATTTCTTATTGTTTCTGAGATTACGCATTACGCATACGCAATACGCAAAATACGCATTAGTTTTTGCAATGCGTATACGCAAACTCATACGCATTTGTAATTGGAATGCGTATACGCATACGCATACGCATACGCATTTGAAAAATTCGGTATTAAACAACACTATTGGCTCCTCAGCCATATTGTCTTGATCTAAAACAAACCATCTATACAGTTAGAAACAAGTGACTACCTTTGGCTGGTATCATAGCAGCCAAAGGCCAGACCAACAGAGAGGACAGGACAAAATAAAGCACTGGCCGCGTCCATTATTACACAGGAGCCGCAGCAGGTAAGCGCTAAAGGGAAAAGACTGATATCGATGGATATTCTGACCGCACGTGCCACCTTGTCAGCCGATGTCCAGTTTGCATCTTGCCACAACAAAACCTACCTGTAATTCAGATCCTAAAAAGCGGGAAAAACAAAACAAAATAGGGAAAGAAAAAATCCAGTCAGAGCTGGAAGGAACACTCCTTTCCTGATGCAAGGAAAGCAACGCAGCCCTAAAGACTGCGACAAACAACCAGCCAAAAGGCTGGAAAAAGCCCTTCAGGTAAATATTTTCTTTGCTATAGCCACAATATGTAACTTGTCAAAAATGCCAAATTTAACTAAAGTCTGTTCAAAAATCTTTGGTGCTGGGTACATCCGGCAGTGTCCCGAATTTATGCGTGGTGTGAACCCCATACATGTATATATGGATCTGTTCCTCTCATCAACTACATTACTATACTGTACTCGAAATTTGCATACTATACTTTGCTTAGAAGAAAGAGGCCTGACAAAAAAATCGACTTTTTTGGCAAAGCGCCAACTTTTGTGCCGATACCAGATTCGCATTCCCCAACCTTCAGGCATCTCGAAAATACTACCATATATGGGCCTACGATCAACGCTACCAAAGATACACTCGATTTTCTAACGCCGACAAGCGGTCAAAATTTTGTTCTCCCATAGTTAAGCACAAAAATTCATTCAAGATCGAACACATGGGGTTTTTTTCCTCTAACCAATTTCAGCTTCACGGTTCTATGTTATTTCGGACATGCTGAATCCAGCGGTCACATTAGTTTTGCTCTACGACTTTGATTTTTGCTAGAAATTTTACCTCGAAGTTAGGGTGTCCACTTGAATTTCAGAAAGGCAGAGCCCGACATATCTTGTGTGGCCCTGGTTGAAACCTCATACATGTATATATGGATCTGTTCCTCTCATCAACTACATTACTATACTGTTCTCGAAATTTGCATATTGTACTTTGCTTAGAAAAAAGGGGCCTGACAAAAAATCGACTTTTTTGGCAAAGCGCCAATTTTTGTGCCGATACCAGATTCGCATTCCCCAACCTTCAGGCATCTCGAAAATACTACCATATATGGGCCTACGATCAACCCTACCAAAGATACACTCGATTTTCTAACGCCGACAAGCGGTCAAAATTTTGTTCTCCCATAGTTAAGCACAAAAATTCATTCAAGATCGAACACATGGGGTTTTTTTCCTCTAACCAATTTCAGCTTCACGGTTCTATGTTATTTCGGACATGCTGAATCCAGCGGTCACATTAGTTTTGCTCTACGACTTTGATTTTTGCTAGAAATTTTACCTCGAAGTTAGGGTGTCCACTTGAATTTCAGAAAGTGTTGTTTTCCTGTCGGCGTTAGAAAATCGAGTGTAACTTTGGTAGGGTTGATCGTAGGTCCATATATGGTAGTATTTTCGAGATGCCTGCAGGTTGGGGAATGCGAATCTGGTATCGGCACAAAAATTTGCGCTTTGCCAAAAAAGTCGATTTTTTTGTCAGGCCCCTTTTTTCTAAGCAAAGTACAATATGCAAATTTCGAGAACAGTATAGTAATCTCGTTGATGAGAGGAACAGATCCATATATACATGTATGAGGTTTCGACCAGGGCCACACAAGATATGTCGGGCTCTGCCTTTCTGAAATTCAGGTGGACACCCTAACTTCGAGGTAAAATTTCTAGCAGAAATCAAAGTGGTAGAGCAAAACCAATGTGACCGCTGGATTCAGCATGTCCGAAATAATATAGAACCGTGAAGCTGAAATTGGTTGGAAGGAAAAAACCCCCATGTGTTCGATCTTGAATGAATTTTTGTGCTTAACTATGGGAGAGCAAAATTTTGACCGCTTGTCGGTGTTAGAAAATCGAGTGTAACTTTGGTAGGGCCATATATAGACCAATTCGAGATGCCTGAAGGTTGGGGAATGCGAATCTGGTATCGGCACAAAAATTGGCGCTTTGTCAAAAAAGTCGATTTTTTGTCAGGCCTCTTGCTTCTAACTAAAGTTCAATATGCAAATTTCGTGAACAGTATGGTAGTCTCTTGGATGAGAGGAACAGATCCATATGGATGTATGGGGTTCACACCACGCATAACTTCGGGACACTGCCGGATGTACCCAGCGCCAAAGATTTTTACATTTGCTCGGGTGGGGTTCGAACTTTTAACGTTTCGGTTGAGGGCATATCGGTTTTACCAATTGAGCCACGCAATCGGTTAGATTAGTAGTTGTAAAAGGGCTATGTATAAGTGGTGGCGAAAGTCTCAGTCAGATTTTTACTCCTTGCTCTCAGATTAAAGTTTTGGAAAAGCTGACCTCAGATTAAAGTTTTGCAATTTGCCTCCCTCAGAACTTGTTTAAGTGGTACAGGGTGTGTCAAAAAAAAACAACGCAGCAGATTTTTTGCTGTAGCAACCGCAAATCTCAACCGATTTGAATGAATCCTGCTTTAAATGAATGATAAATAAATTCTTGAACGATTGGTGTCGCTTTTGTTAAGATGCGTTGCTTAGTTCCTGAGATAATTGCTTTAAAAATCAAAACAGAGATTTTGGCAGTGAACAACAAAGATTAAAACAACCCAGCAGATTTTTTACTGTAGCAGCCGCAAATCTCAACCGATTTCAGTGAGGCCTATTTTATATGAAAGATAAATTAATTCTTGAAAGATTGGTGAAGCTTTTATTAAGATACGATGCTTAGTTCCTGAGATATTTGCACTCAAAGTCAAAACAGATTTTGGCAATGAACAAGAGCGATTTTTATTATTCTGTTGCACTTCATAATAAAACCGATTCCTACTGCTCAGGGCTAACGTAACGAGGTTTTTCTGGTGCCACACATGCTTGGTTACTTCATTTGTAGAAGTCTTGTTGCCTCTCAGCAGTAGGAATCCGTTTTGTTGTGAAGTGCAACGGAATCGCTCTTGTTCACTGCCAAAATCTGTGTTTTGAGTTTGAAGGAAAATATCTCAGGAACTAAGCATCGTATCTTAATAGGGCCTTCACCAGTTTTTCAAGAATTTATTCGTCTTTCATTTAAAGCAGGATTCATTCAAATCGGTTGAGATTTACGGTTGCTACAGCAAAAACTCTGCTGGGTTGTTTTTTTTTGACACACCCTGTATGTAGAGTGCGAACAATACCTAAAAAACCCAATACCCCAATACCCAATACCCAATACCAATACCTGAGACCCCCAATACCCCAATACCCAATACCCAATACTTGTGTAGCTGGGACAAAAAAATCATTTCAGTGGACAGGTACATTCTAGTTGTGTACACAAGATTTTGGCACCGCAATAAAAATTTTTAAGTGGCTGGTTGGGCCGCTGCCCAAGCAGGGCGAGAAAATTTTGAAAAATTAGCCTTTCAGAAAGCATTTAGAAGCCGTTTAGGCGAAAAATTAGCAGAAATTAACAGTTTTGGTACTTAATATTTCGTAATTCAGTCGCGATTTTTTTCCTAACTCGGCCGGAAATTGTGTGAACCACGGCAATAGCCATGATGGGTACGGTGCTTGTACATTACGGTGACATTAATGTCACCATTTTTATTTTACAAAAGAACAGAGAAATTAATTACTGGTGTAGCAGCGCTTAGAAAAGCGTACACTTTAGGAAATTCTACTAATGTTTAGTTGATTAGGCTGTCCATAAACGATGACATTCCAGAGGGGAGGGGGGTCGGCAGAAATGCGACGATAGACGACACACCAGGAGGCGGAGGGGTTAGCAAAGAGCGACGTCGCTTTTATCGGAATTTTAGAGAACTTTGATTGTATTATTTTCAATTTAAGTACATTCTGTCAAAGGTTTCTACAATGCGGAAAAGCTTCCCAGAGTGGTTGTAGGGATTTATTCTATTGATTGCGCAGTATGCTAACAAGAAAACATGACAGTTCTGTATGTACTGTACTTTTATCGGGAGGGAGTAAACCAAAAACGACGTTGCCTTAGGGGAGGGGATCCACAAGAAACGATACAAGGCGATTTTGGGAGGAGGGGGCTCCGAAAAATTTGAACGACGTCATTTATGGATGGCTCCTTAACGCGAAAACAGCTTACTAACCCGAATCATCGATCAACTTTTTCGATATTTTTCAGATTAATTTTTCAGGTCAACATCGATTTTTCTCTATTTTTAGTTGTCCAATTTAGTATTGGGTATTGGGGGGTAAAAACCCCAATACCCAATACCCAATACCCAATACCTGGAAAACACCCCAATACACCCAATACCCAATACCCAATACCCAATACCCAATACCAGTTCGCACTCTAGTTATATGCATTCCGCCGGTTGGCTTTGGTTTTGGCGGGAAATTCAAATTGCTCCGCTCAGAATCCGGCTTTGGTTTTGGCGGGAAAATTGCCAGATTTCGACACTACCTCCCTCAGAATTTGGGTTTCATTTTGGCGGGAAATTCAAAATTTAGGGAAATTGCGCGATCTCTGCAAATCCCGGTAAGAATCCTAAGAAATCCTGGCGCGATCTGAGCAAGAAGCCGACGAGCAAAAATCTGTTGTGAACAAATTATATTTGTATAGTTACACATAAACGTATATCGCACAGCAGCAGCGAGCTTCCTTCTCATTGGCTTCTTCTGTCTCTGGTTTTTCACCAGCTGTATCAGTCTGATTCAACGGTTTCGCTATCACCTCATTGCTGGTTTTCTCAATTTTCGACCGTTTCTTAGTGTTGGAGCTCGGGGCCGTTTCCGTTTTTTGGGCATTTCCTCTTTACCCATTTCTTTTTCATTCTTGTCGACTTTCTCCTCCTCCCCAAACAGCAACTCTGCCAAATCGATTTTGCCGTCACCCATTCTTGTCGAGACAAGCACATACAATGAACAATCTGTCAAAAAGCTGCGTTTTTATACTGACCGGCTTTACAGTTAGCAGAATAATACACAGCAGAGCAAAATATAGGGAAATAGTGCAATACCGGTGAAATACCTGTAAAGATTGCCAAATCTCCAGTAAAGAGCGACAAATCTTTGCGTAATCTTGGCAAATCTCAGTGTGATTTCAGTGTAATCTTGGTTCAATGTAAGCCAGCATGTACGACAAGGACATGTACAGCTGCCCAAACTATAGGGAAATAGTGCAATAGCGGTGAGATTTTGTGAAATCTCAGTGCGATCTTGGCAAATCTCAGCGTAATCTTGGTGTTATCAGGCATATGTGTGTGCGATATAAACCAGCATGTACGCCAAGGATATGTACAGCTGCCCAAACTATAGGGAAACAGTGCAATAGCGGTGAGATTTTGTGAAATCTCAGTGCGATCTTGGCAAATCTCAGCATAATCTTGGTGTTATCTGGCATATGTGTGTGCGATATAAGCCAGCATGTACGCCATCGATATATACAGCTGTCCAAACTATAGGGAAATAGCGCAATACTGGTGAAATACCTGTAAAGATCGCCAAATCTCGAGTAAAGAGCGACAAATCTTTTGTGCAGAGCGACAAATCTTTGTGCAGAGCGCCAGAAGATCGATGATCTTAGTGAGATTTTTGTAATCCTAGGATCAGGAATGTGAATCTCGAAACCCTGAGGGTTTTTTCACGAATTGGCAGCCAGATAATGTTTGGGCGCCGATTCTAAACGTTACATTTGCATATTTTATATTTTATTTTAGTTATATTTATTTTTACGAATTTTATTTATTTTCGCATTTATTTTAGTTATTGTATTTTTCCTTATTTTGTTTTATTTTTAATAATAGTTATTTATTTTCAGATTTATTTTAGTTATTGTATTTTTAATTATTATTTTTACTTATTTTATTTTTAATAGTAGTTATTTGTTTTCACATTTATTTTAGTTATTGTATTTTTAATTATTACTTATTTATATAGCTATTTGCTTTCACATTTGTTTTCTTGTATTTTAAATTATTACTTATTTATTTAATATAGCTACTGCAGTTAGCCGACTCAAATGGCTAATAGATTTAGAAAAACCAGAGATAACAAGTAAACATTACTACACCAGTTATTAGCTGGCCCCCAAAAGTATTGACCAAAGTTTTCCAATTCTGAAAGTTTGAATTTCGCGCCAAAAAGTACCGGTCCCAAATTCAGTTTTTAAACCTCTCATGTCTGGAGTGTTGCTTCCAAAACATGCTTATTTATATTTCCAATTTTTATATTTTATTTTCTATCTTTTCCTTTATTTCCTGGGCGCCAATTCTAACCCTCTTTGTTTTAGTTCTATTTTTATATGTTATTATTCAGCCACCGTTTTCTGGGCGCCGATTCTACTTTATGCATAAGACAAAAATAGCGCAAGGTGACTCAGGCATACAGACAGACTGTGGTTTGTGGCAAAACGCCAGAGTTGAATTAAAGCCACAGCTAAGCCAGTCGGCTGACTCAAAGGCTAATGCCGGCACACAGTGGTCAGCAATTGAATAAAGCAGGTAAACATTACTACATCAGTTATTAGTCGGTCCAGATTGACCTGTCTGAGAAGTTTCCTGTCAGGGCTGATGGTGCAAGTTTGAATTTCCTTCCTCCATGAGCGGACCTAACGCCAACTAGCGAATTCTAAGTGGGCAGAGATAATCTTTAGACAGCTGACTAATCTGGTATATCTGATGCCGCTGCGCCGCCGTCCACCCCAACCACCTAAGAGCTAAATTAAATGGGTAAACATTACTACGTAAGACAGTCAGGCACTTAACTCCGTTTATGGTACCGACACCATATAAGGTGGCGGTACCATATATGGTACCGGTACCGAGGGTAGTGGTACCATATATGGTACCACCATGTTCGGGGCCTGTGGTGGCACCATACCATAAACGGCGTTAAGTGCCTGACTGTAAGACACGCTGGCCGTATTTGAACGGGAGAATAATAACGTTGAGTAACCGGAGGAGTGCATATAACCAGAGAAACCACTTAAACAAGTTCTGAGGGGAGCAATTTGCAAAACTTTATTCTGAGGGCAACTTTTTCAAAACTTTAATCTGAAAGCAGTAAAAATCTGACTGAGGGTTTCGTCACCAGTTATACATAGCCCTTTTACCGCTATTAAATTAACCGAATGCGTGGCTCAATTGGTAAAACCGATATGCCCTCAACGGAAACGTTAAAATTTTGAACCCCACCCGAGCTAAATTTTTTCCCAATTTCGAAAGGGGCGGAGTCTCGAGATGGCGAGTGGGCGGAGTCGTAAGGGGGCGGAGTCTCTCGAGACGGGCTGGCCGGCAGTGACGTCACTGCCGTCCAGCCAGCCGCCCCTTACTACTTTAAACTAATGCTGAACGATATTTGGTAGCAAATTTGTACAACGTACATTTGTACAATAGTAATTGTTCTTTTTTGAAACCATTTTGGCAAAGCACTTCGTAATTTCTTTAGTATTAACCAAAAAATTATGTAAATCACTGCAAATTCTAACAAATCTGATAAGTTGAGTAAAATAGACTCGAAGCCCTAAATTGGAATGTACATTGCTACTCTACTAGCAAAGACAAACTTAACTATACTAAATCCAAAGTGCTTAGTCTTATCATAGACATTAATATTTAGTATTCCTTCAGCTCTAATATGCAAATCCAAAAAATTAACTGAAGTACGAGATTGTTAGCTCTCTTCCAAAGGTAAAGAATTAGGATACACATTTTTAGCATATTCCATAAACTGACCACAATTAATACATAATAAATCATCAATATATCTAATGTCCAACCGATCTTCTTGGCCATGTTTCTGTTTTCTGGTTTTATTAAAAATCTGTATTCAATTACACTCAAAGCTAAGTCTGCAATCATAGGACTTGCATTAGAACCCATTGGTACACCACAAATTTGCTTAAATAACAGATCACCAAAACACACATAATTTTCATTCAAAACTGTATCAATAAGCAACTTTACTTCAATCTCATACAAAATACACTGTCTATTCCAATTTGCTGTCTCTGCATAATAAATTTTATTAAAACCTACAACAATGTAACGTTTATTGGCATGTTTGAAACAAAGCCTTGTTAGGTAATATAAGTTCTCACTTATCAAGTTATGTGGCAAACTGGTGAACAAGGTACTAAAATCAGCAGAAACAACTGTATGGACTTATTTTTGTAATTCTTAAGTGAATTTAATAATTCATGACTGCTATTAAAAGACCAGTAGCAATTAATCCCATTCCGCTCTTTAACTGTACGACAGTAAGCTTGAAAATGTTGCTTAAAATGACCCAGTATTTTATGTAACAAAACTGCAAGAGGCTTAGTAGAAGATTTACTAGCTCCAGCAATAAACCGAAATTTATATGGATTTTTGTGAAGTTTAGGTGTAGCAAAAATTCTTGGCAAGGTTTCATTTTCATTATTATCCCCTCAATCCTCCAGTCGCTGCCTCATCACTTCCATCGCTGCATCTTACTTATCTCTCACTACTGCCGATCTTCTCCCCCTACTCGTTTACTATTTCTGTAGTTTAAGATACATATACAAACAGTCGTAATATACAAATGGTTTGTATCTTATTTGAATATTTTAGAGTAACAAATTTGGTAAATTTAGAGTATTTTGGCTATTTTCTTACTGACTTGTTTTCCACATCATTCATCATTTGATGCATTTTTTCATTCTTTTGAATGCTTCTCCAAATCTAAACATTGCAAAAGCACAGTGACGAAAAAAGGCTTTCTTCTCTCATGTAAATTACATTTTTAGGCAGTATTTACTTTTTAGTGATATACAAATGCTAAAAATTATGCAATATTATAATTTTATTTGTACAATAATGTATATGTATTTTGAAGAGGTATATATTTGCCCATGTTAGATCAAACAGTGAGCGCACGCAAGAGCAGCAGACTTGGCGTGACTGTCAGGGACAGGGAGGGTCTACTTACTGTTGATTGGGTATACCGAACCCATACCGAAAAATGGGTATTTTTTGGAATACCTACCCAATAAATACCTACCGATTCCAGGTATTTTAATAAATGCACATACCCGGTATACCGAATATTTTTGGAATACCCAGGTATTTGGGAATCGGTATTTCTGTCCAGCTTAGTGCAATTTTTATCCATAATTCCCTATGATCACATTGTTTTCTTTGTAATTTTGCATTTTTAAGGTATGCAGAAACAAATTCTATTTCATTTTCCATCCAAAATATCGAATTTGAAAGATTTTTAGTCTCTGACCCTACTCCCTATCCCAAACTTGCTTTGTCATTAGAAAGCGTTGTTCTAGTTTTGGCTTAACTTCACACTGCTCCTTAATTAATTCAACTTTCAACTTCAACTTTTATGCCATTAAAGCTCTACACCGTAAAACAGCAAGCGAGCGGCAATAAAATAAGTTATAAAAGGTATAATAATCAAGTTTCCATGTACATGATGTACAGTAAATTCACAAGCAACAGAATAGCCCGCATTTTGTTACTGCTTGTTGATCTCCATACTGCACATTAGCAGGCCTTAAAATACAGTACAATGGAAGCATTTTTCTTAGCAAAAATTATTTATAGAAATGATTTTCACTCCAGTAAAACTAAAAAATAATTACAAAAAATTTCTATAAAACTGTAAATCCCATTGTTTTTGATGAATTTTCTAGCCTCTGACCTTGGAAAGGACTAATTTCATGGCCTCGTAAATGGGAAATTTAGTGTTTTGACTTTGTAAAACATTTTCAGCAAATACCAAATAAATACCGGTATACCGGTATTTTTGAGAATACCTACCCATACCGAACCGATTCCTGGGTATGCCGAAAAATACCTACCCATACCGAACCGATTCCTGAAAATCCCATAACCAAACAACAGTAACTGGGTCCACTAATTACCGGCTTATCAATTAATAATAAATGGTCAGAGTGGGGGGGCAACGATGAATTTGGCCGACTGGCGCATGATTTCTTCTTTTTTCTTTGGCCTTTTTATGTGGGCCCGAATTTCACTTGATTCGCACAATGTTTAAACCTGCATTATACGTCATTTTGATTCTCAGGCCTGCGAATCAGGGACAAAATTCGTCATGATTGATTTTTGCCTTGGAAATTTTATGAATTCCCGAATTCCCACATGCCACATTTACTCCAAATGGAGATGGTCATATTGGGAGATAAAGCGCTTAGCATTTTTTCGTGACCGAAATCGTGATCACCCCATCGCGAGATATTGGCGCATCGGACGGTAGGCCGGTCGGTCGCTGAGTGGATCATTCTTGCTCCTTTTTATATATTCTTGCTTTTATGCTAATAAATTGCCTAATTTTCTTACCTGGGATGGCTGGGTAGTGGACCACAGCAGGCACCTTTAGCATTTTACACACTTCCTTTGGAAAAAATTACGAATGCGCCATTGCAATACAGTAAAGTTAAACTATGCAGCTTTTTATAAAAATGGCTGTTGATTGTAGCTATGGAATGTCATGTTGTATTTGATAGCTGTTTTTAAACAAATGAATTCCATTACCGGGGCTGACAAAACCTGACAGGCGACCAAAGCACTCAGAAGAGAAAATTATCTCTCGTGGTCATCTATCCGCCCGGATCTAGGTCATAATGGGTGATGGAAATTCCCGCTTCGTTTCGGACTCTTTTTGCCCGACCCAGTTTAAGAGTTTGACTGGGCAATATTTCTCTTGCACAGTTGATATTTTTGGTCTCTAGAATGACGCCTCTAAGTCGAGCTGCTAAGAAAGTTAGGCTGCTAACTTGGCTAGCTTTCGGCTGCAGCAGTTTAGCCTTACTTGGAATGGCCATTTGCTTTCCGTTTCTCACAGTTAGCTTCTCTGAATTTAAAACTGAGTTTGACAAGGATCTCATTGACGTTCAGGTGAATTTAGACTCTAATATATTTCAAACAGATTTTAAAAGTGCAAAATATTACATACTTTCCAGACCACAACTAAAACACTCTGGCAAGATTTGCTGAAAATGACTCGCGCGCTGCCGGCGATGCGCGTGCGCCAAGCGCGTCAGACGCGATATATGCCGCGCTTTATGTACAACTCGCGCGACAAGCTCAACGCCAACAGGCGGCGGTTGGGCAATCGACAATTTTGGCGAATCGGATCCAACGACTTCAACGACCAATTAGAGACGATCGACTTTTCCGCATCCACTCGGCGGAACCCCTACCGTCATAGAACGAGGACACGCCCACCAACGACCACGCCCATTCCGCGTCGACTATACAGACATCCCCACAGACGACCTATGAAGTATGGAGACTTCGAACAGTTTCGGACGACCACAGTGATCAATCGGCCTTACGAATGGCAGCGACCGACACACCCACCGAAAACTCGGCCGCCGCCTCTGAATTTCTACCCAACCGACGCTCCACGACGGTTTTCGCCCAGTCAGCGACCAACGAGGCCACCGACGACCAAGCCTCCAACCTACACGCCAGCTCCGCCTCGGACATACCTGCCAGCCCCACCTACAAAATGCAGTTAGTTTGACTTGATTAACAAACCTAAACAAAACATGCGTTTTGTATTTATACCTCTTAGTTCGTAATACAGACCTAGACCTGTATACAACTAAAAGACTATTTTTTTGCAAATGAGGCTACAAATTGACCAGTGTTGTGCCTACTGTACATATTTTGGTGCCTAGTTTGGTTTGACGCTACATTTTTACAATTTCACAAACGAACCTGTACGTAGGTCTAATTGTACGACATTGTAGTGCGCGCACAGTTGATGTAGTGGTTTAGGCCGTAAAGCCACTATGCGCGTGGTCGTGCGTTCATCCACTCGGCGGGGCAAGTTTCTTGATGCAAAGAGTTGGCCGTCGGCACAAAGCCCAACACAGGCCACCGAAAGCTGGTGACTGCGAGTAGGTAAATGTGAACCGACTGGAGCTGTCTAAGCACCTAAAGCTACAATAACAACCACACATGTGTTGGGACATACGGGAACCGGGACAGCTACACTGAGACCCGCCCAGACTGACACCGAGCATGTGTGACCGGCACCGAGCATAGTCATTTTGAACAGGCTGTATCGACAGACTTGTAATAGTTTTCTCCCTGACAGACTGTTGCAAGCGAGAAGAGCACAAATGTCCTTCCGGTCCGCCGGGACTGCCTGGTCGAAGAGGACAAGATGGACTGGACGGATCGCCCGGAAGACCGGGAAAAGCTGGATTGGATGCTACTAATGGCAGATCATACGCCCCACAAGAGGTATGTTTACCGATGACACACACCACCGTGACTTCGCCAGTATCTCGTTGTTTGCAACGTTAATTGTTCACTGACTAAAACACTGTTTTGACATCAAGGGCAAATATCTCAGAAATTAAGCAGAGTACTGTGTTTGCTCTAATAAACGGTCACAATCCAAAAAACCGACATGTCAGTCTAGCAGAATATCCCCTACCTGCAAACCATGTGCGCCTGGCGCACACTCCAACAATTCGCGTTTTTAAACTGTTCGCGAACTGTTCGAAACAATTCGCGCATACGTAATTAGGCAAAATCCGAACTGTTGTAAACAATTCGCGCCAAACCCCGGTTTGCGCGATCGGGATATGTTTGCAGGTAATTTTTCATAATCAGCATTATTACCGGCAGCCTTGGCTGCCGGTATAAGATTAGCTTTTCGTTAAGCGTGTAGTATGCAATTGTATCTTAAAGCGTGTGCTCTCGGCGCCGTTCGCCGTTCGGCTCGCTCGTTGTAAAGCTGCTATACGGTGGGAATCCATCGGAAGCCCTGTTCATTTCAATTGTTTGTTTACGGTTTTCGACGCGCATTTATTGAGTAGATACGGTAGTGTCAATTTACGGCACGACTGGTGTGCATCATAGTTGCGTCAATTAGTATATTCCACATTGATCGAAATCGTCGGGCAAATGGGTGGTTGATTTGTTTAACTTGAGCGTAACCACAGGTCTAAAGCTAGGTTAGAGCATGAACTATTGCTTAAATTAAATCCTGATTCTAAACCTGAGCCTAAAACTATGCACAAGCTGGTTGGTTGGTTGTTGTGCGCTAGTCGCTGGTTGCGTGTATCGGCGTCCCAATAAACGGTCCCCTTTGACTATAGCGCTGGGTCGGCTTTGATCGGCGTCCCGGTCTTGCGTCGGCCCCGTTGGTGATGACAGGCAGCAGCGATCGGCGGTTTTGATGGATGACGGCCGCAATTAGGTACAGTCTCCAACACTGCACCAGATGCGCAATAAGTGCGTGGCGGCGGCGATGAGGCGCAGTGTCCAAACTGCACCCGATGGCTTGGTAGTAGGTGGCGAAGAATTGTAGCAACCAGTAGCTGCGAGTAGACTAGCGTCGCCAGTGACACGGTGGGTGGTGCGGAGTGGTTGTCGGCGCGTGAGTGTGTTTGTTTGCAGCACGGTGCTAGTATGCCATAAGCAGAGAAGGCGGCCGTCTTTTTAATAACAGTTAAGAAAGAGGCAACAGAACAGCTACACACAGAAGAGTTACGATTACACACACACTGGCCGGTAGCGGACCAGTCTGGCTAACCTGCCAGTTATACCAGAGATGTTTTACAACAGAGTGGTGACAGCTCCGCGGATACACCACTCTATGCTAATATCAGTCACACCTAAAACGCATATGCAGATACATACGTAACGTACGCACTCACACGACAGTACAGTACAATTTATTCTACTGGAAAGCCTACACCATGCAACGCACAGTACACAGAAGCAAGAGAGTCCTCTGAAAGAATTATCTGAAGAGCTTACTATCAGCAAGACTTGTTTGCAAGAGAAAACTGCATCAGAAAGAATTGCACAACCACTTTCTTCAAATAAAAGTTTACTGACGTTTTCCTCTGCTGCCGGTCTAATTTTGTAAAAAAATTCCAAAAAAAATCTGTCCCTGCCTCTAAAACTGAGAGGACCTTCAAAATGTACAAACTATCTAAAGTTTCATACAGTCATTTTGAAGAACCGTCTTGTTTAGTAACAGTTTTTGCACATTACCGAATGTTTTTAACAAAATTTACAATAATATAGTCAAGAAAAGACGAGAGTAGACCAGAAATATACCTACATCGCTAAAAATGTGGCTTTAAAGCTCTGAAAAAGCGGGAGGAGTATACCCCCTTACCCCCCGCCCATGTATGGCTCTATCTAATAAACAGAGTGTAGACGAAAAAATAAACCGACTATCGGTTTATTAGAATTAGAGCAAATACGGTATTTTAATAAAAATATTTCAACAATCTTTCAACAGTTTTAAAAAAGATTGAGTGTTACTGTTGTTTTAATTAAAAACTGGATGGGTTGTTTCTGAGGCAACGTGTTTGCTGAACGAATATTAACTATGATCTACTAAAGCAAAGCAATTTCCCTAGATGGCCATGATAATGATGATCGTATGTGCCGCATGTCCTCCCGGCCACCCTGGCCGACTGGGCCGACAAGGTCCCCCTGGCCCGAGAGGAAGCCGCGGACCAAACGGAGCACCCGGGATCCCAGGAAAAAGTGGCTACATCGGCAAACGAGGACCAACTGTGCGTTTAAGGCTTTTCTTGCTTAGTCAGGTTAAAAGGAAAGACTTTAGGGCAAGTCAGGCTTTGCGGGGAAGCCTGGTAAACGCGGACCAAAGGGGCCACCAGGAGAGCGCGGCTACCGAACAAGTAGAGGTCCTCGGGGAAGAAAGGGAGTCCGAGGAGATCTGGGCAATGAGGGTATCCCAGGAAGATTTGGAATTCCTGGATTGCCTGGAGAGCACGGAATGTATGGAGAAGCAGGACTCCCTGGAGAACTGGTATGCTTAGTTTTTGAGCTGGCATTACCCAGTTGGGCATTAGTGGCTTAGGTTTAGGCTTGTGCTCACGTTCAGCAGGCTTACGGGGCGTGCAACAATGGTGTTTTTGCCCATTTTCGGACCCTCTCCCCATAATAATCGCTCGTAATAATTTTCTGACCCCCTCCCTAATTACGCAATAATTTGGCTACCCCTGAAAGTTCTAATTTTTTTTAAAGTTGTAGTTGAAGTTGTTGAGTTCAATTCCATATACAATGACGTTTTTAGTAAAATAACGTCTGTATACACTATACAGTAAGATATAGATAATTTTCTTAATTTTATTTATTGATGAGCTACAAGTACGGTATAGTCTTCGTTTTGCATAGAAGCCATTATTTGGTGGCTTTTTGTTGCAATAGATACAAAACCAAAGTCTTTACCAAAGAATTTTACGGCTGCTGCCATGCCATATCACTTCCTGATGATCGACAGTCGTAAGAGATTGAGTCGATAAGTTTTATATACCCTTGATACGATGTCAAAGGTAACTGGTGTCATTTAAAATATTGAAAAATTGGAAAGCCCTGACTTAAACGGTACGTAGTTGCCCTCTAATCAACACGTTCATCAAAGTGAAAGTGAGAAAATGTACGCCAATGGCTTCAAACCGAGACTACATGTACAGTGTACATGTACTGTACGTAAACAATTAAAATTATGGTCACCTCAGTTATTTCTGCAGTTAAAACAATTACGTAATAAAATCGCGAACCCCCTCCCCACCGCAACAAATAGTACCTAATCATTTGGCGAACCCCCCTGCCCCTCATACGGTTACCTTAATTTTGCACGCCCCCTTAGGATTAGGTCAAAGAATAGGTGTTTGCTGATTGTCGTGTAATCATCTGTTCTCCAATGTAGAATAGTTTTGGGCTTTACAAAAAAGCTGTTTTAGGGTGTTCACGGCGAGAGAGGTCCCCCAGGTCCGCCAGGTTTGCCAGGGCGGCACGGACCTGACGGGCATTACTGTAATTGTCCCAGTCGAAAAGCTACCACTGATGTGCAGCCATCCGCTTATCAATTGCCACCGTCTAATTACGGTATGACTGACTGTAGAGTACTGTGTATCAGGTATGGATGTAAGGTGTGTTTTTTCCGGTGTTTTTTCGCTTTTTTTCTGAAGAAAACCGGTTTTTTTCCAAAGGGTCGGAAAAAACTCAAGCTACAAATAGCAAATTTATGTCATTTTACTAATAAAAATGGACTTTTGCGATGTATAAAAGGGAATACTGACTCAAAACTGTTAGAAAACAACAGAAAAGACCAAATTTGGCATGATAAAACAAAAATGCAAACTGCTGTCAGAAAATTTGTTGCATGCCTGTTTTGTGATTTATATCTAAGTAACACGTGTATTTGTGGTCTGAAAAGACTGAGAAAGGCGCTAGAAAGCGTTAGGAATCATAAAACCAGTGTAGGATACTCAGTAGTGTTTCCGAGTAAATTTATTTTGAAATTAAATAACTATTAAGAGTCGGTCTCTGAACCGATCGAGTCTCAGTATTCAGACCCCAAAATTGAAACTTTGGGCTAGAGAGCTGTAGGTTGGTACACTAATACATACTTATGAGTTGTCTTTCGGCCCCAAAGGATTAGTGGATTTGACGCTCCAATCCCGAGATACAGCCTTCGGAAAATCGGCCCGCTTAACTATGGGACCAAAACTTCAAACTCGAATTTCTACCCTACCAGCTGGAGTTGGAAGATAAAAATTTGGGGTTTTGCGTAACTTTTGGAGTACTTTAAGAATCTGCAGTCCAATTTTGTGTTAGAAGAAAAAAAATGTTTTTCGACCTCTTTGGCGGGCCATAACTCGGCTGGAACCCCCCCTAGAGGCGCTTTTTTATTTCATAACTTTGTAGCGCTTTTTATAAGCTTCATTTTGGTATAGAACATGCTACGATTGCTGGTGGCCAATCCAGTGAAAATTGGCCTCAAATGTCACGAACTCGAAAAATTCACATGTTTCACTATAGACATAATTTTCCAAATCGAATTTCTGACTTAATAAACGGAGTTGAGCTTTGAAAATTTGTGTTTCCAGAGTACTTTCAGTGTGCTTTCGGAATATTTTGTGGATTTAGAGTTTTGAGGAAAAAAATTTTTTTCGACCTCTTTGGCGGGCCATAACTACTGTTGTTTAATACCGGATTTTTCAAATGCGTATGCGTATGCGTATGCGTATACGCATTCCAATTACAAATGCGTATGAGTTTGCGTATACGCATTGCAAAAACTAATGCGTATTTTGCGTATTGCGTATGCGTAATGCGTAATCTCAGAAACATTCAGAAATTTCACTCAGCTGCTTTCTTGGCACAACAGTATGCTGTGTAGGTATCCAAATTCTAGGTTTTTGAGAGACTTGAGGCTTGATGATAAATTCCTGACCTTATAGAATTGCAGTATAATAGGCACAGTACGTATGTTTTCAACAGGCAAGCGATATGCACTTTCCTTCCTACAAAAAAGTAGTATGTTTGAATGTTCATTTCAAGAAGAAGTCTAGTAGCAGTCAATCATAATAAACATGCTCTGGAAACACAAACAGATAGCCTGAGCATACAACACAACTGATGTCACCCAAAACTGTAGGTAGAAACTCTATATTCAAGGATGTGTGGCAGGTTTCCTTTTCTCTTAAAACTCGCTTTTTTTAATATTAGCAAGTAAAACTCAGCTAAAGCTTTCAAATTATCTTAGAAGATTCCTGGTACTCTCACCTCACACTGAAAACATGAAGAATAACCATTTGGTAACAAAATAAAGAATAACCATTTGGTAACAACTTGGGAACTAATTTTTTTGCAAGACGCTCGAAAAGATAACTATTTTTCGGAACTAATACGCATTATGCAAAAATATGCAAACATTTGGCAGAATGCGTAATAATATTGCGTAATGAAATTCAAATGCGTATGCGTATGCGTATGCGTATACGCATTCTGAAATGCAATGCGTACTTTGCGTAATGATATGCGTAATGCGTATACGCATGCAACAGTAGCCATAACTTGGCTGGAAACCCCCCTAGAGGCGCTTTTTTATTTCATAATTTTGTAGCGCTTTTTATAAGCTTCATTTTGGTATTGAACACGCTACGATTGCTCGTAGCCAATCCAGTGAAAATTGGCCTCATAGGTTATAAACTCGAAAAATTCCCTCATTTGGAAGGCCAAATTTTTATGAGTTCTCAACATTTGAGGCCAATTGTCACCGGAATGGCCACGAGCAATCGAAGCATATTCTATACCAAAATGAAGCTTATAAAAAGCGCTACAAAATTATGACATAAAAAAGCGCCTCTAGGGGGGTTTCCAGCCAAGTTATGGCCCGCCAAAGAGGTCGAAAAAAATTTTTTTCCTCAAAACTCTAAATCCACAAAATATTCCGAAAGCACACTGAAAGTACTCTGGAAACACAAATTTTCAAAGCTCAACTCCGTTTATTAAGTCAGAAATTCGATTTGGAAAATTATGTCTATAGTGAAACATGTGAATTTTTCGAGTTCGTGACATTTGAGGCCAATTTTCACTGGATTGGCCACCAGAAATCGTAGCATGTTCTATACCAAAATGAAGCTTATAAAAAGCGCTACAAAGTTATGAAATAAAAAAGCGCCTCTAGGGGGGGTTCCAGCCGAGTTATGGCCCGCCAAAGAGGTCGAAAAACATTTTTTTTCTTCTAACACAAAATTGGACTGCAGATTCTTAAAGTACTCCAAATGTTACGCAAAAACCCAAATTTTTATCTTCCAACTCCAGCTGGTAGGGTAGAAATTCGAGTTTGAAATTTTGGTCCCATAGTTAAGCGGGCCGATTTTCAGAAGGCTGTATCTCGGGATTGGAGCGTCAAATCCACTAATCTTTTGGGGCCGAAAGACAACTCATAAGTATGTATTAGTGTACCAACTTACAGCTCTCTAGCCCAAAGTTTCAATTTTGGGGTCTGAATAGGGCAAAGGGCCAAGACTCGATCGGTTCAGAGACTGACTCTTAATTGCTTGCTCAGCCTTCAGAAGAAAATAACTTGCTATTAATTTGCTTGGTACCCAAATTCTGAAATTTAATTTGATACAAATTTGTTATTTGATATGAATTAAATATAAATTTGCTAAAATCAATACTCAATTCTCGAGGAAACACCTCAAAACCTGAGTCGTGTCAGTCCAAATTGACTTGATCGTTCTTCTAATGGTGAGAAACGGTCTACAAATTAGCGTGCTATAGGCATGAACAAGGTCATCTTTGGACTGAACTTCTTGTTTTGTAGCCAGACTTTGGTTGGTGAAGCTGCCAAACCAAGCAAATTTATATCAAATTCATATCAAATTTATATCAAATTTCTAGGCCAATTTTACGAAATTTAATATAATTTTAATTTGTTTGACAGTCATCACGAGAAATTTAATTTGTTATTAAATTGCTATTTACTTGGTGATTTTGGCCAAAACAATTTAAGAGTCAGTCTCTGGGCCAATCGAGTTTCAGTATTCAGACCCCAAAAATGAAACTTTGGCGTGGAGGGCTCAAAGTTGGAGGACTAATACGTATGGATAGGTTATATAACCACCGCAAAGGATATTCCGATTCGACGCTCCACGCTCGAGATACGGCCTTCTGAAAATCGGTCCGCTTAACTATGGGACCAAAATTTCAAAATCGAATTTCTAGCGCACAAATCAGTGTTGGGACTTAAAAATTGGGGGTTTAGGGTAACTTTTAGAGTACTTTCAGAATCAACGGTCGAATTCCAATTTCAATGGAAAAAATTTTTTTCGACCCCCTTTGGAGCCCCCTAGCTCGTCTGGAACCCCCCCTACACCGTTTTTTTTATTTCAGAATATTATAGCGCTATCAATTCCCTACAGTTTGGTATAAGCCACATTGGCTGACCCGTGGAAGAAAGTGGTGAAATATGGCTTCAAAGTTGAAAAATCTTAAAATTTTTAGTTTTGGTACTGCACCAAAATTTCCTGCTGGAGTTTCTAGCACACTAATCAGTGTTGGGACTTAAAAATTGGGGGTTTAGGGTAACTTTTAGAGTACTTTCAGAATCAACGGTCGAATTCCATTTTCTATGAAAAAAATTTTCGACAATCTTTGGAGCCCCCTAGCTCGTCTGGAACCCCCTACACCGTTTTTTATATCAGAATATTGCTCCAAAGGGGGTCGAAAATTTTTTTCATAGAAAATGGAATTCGACCGTTGATTCTGAAAGTACTCTAAAAGTTACCCTAAACCCCCAATTTTTAAGTCCCAACACTGATTAGTGTGCTAGAAACTCCAGCAGGAAATTTTGGTGCAGTACCAAAACTAAAAATTTTAAGATTTTTCAACTTTGAAGCCATATTTCACCACTTTCTTCCACGGGTCAGCCAATGTGGCTTATACCAAACTGTAGGGAATTGATAGCGCTATAATATTCTGAAATAAAAAAAACGGTGTAGGGGGGGTTCCAGACGAGCTAGGGGGCTCCAAAGGGGGTCGAAAAAAATTTTTTCCATTGAAATTGGAATTCGACCGTTGATTCTGAAAGTACTCTAAAAGTTACCCTAAACCCCCAATTTTTAAGTCCCAACACTGATTAGTGCGCTAGAAATTCGATTTTGAAATTTTGGTCCCATAGTTAAGCGGACCGATTTTCAGAAGGCCGTATCTCGAGCGTGGAGCGTCGAATCGGGATATCCTTTGCGGTGGTTATATAACCTATCCATACGTATTAGTCGTCCAACTTTGAGCCCTCCACGCCAAAGTTTCATTTTTGGGGTCTGAATATGGCAAAGGACCAAGACTCGATCGGTTCAGAGACTGACTCTTAATTTTGTTATTTAATTTTAATTTGATCGGAAACACTAATACTCAGAACTTGGGCTGGTGTTTTTTCCGCGATTTAGGAAAAAAACCGAAAAAAAAACTGAAAAAATAGGCCGAATTTTTTTTCGGAAAAGTATCCATCCCTGATTAAGGCTAGCTTGTCCATTTTGGGTATTTTTGGCCTGAAACAGGTATCAATCAGGTACAAACAGAACGCATTAAATGGTAGCTTATGACCGACTGATGGCAAGTCCGATGGAACCTGGATCTATTAATAGGTTTTTAACCTGAAATTAGTGGACTTGAACCTGTCCCGTTTTATTGGAATTACTTTAATAAGTTCAAATTTTGAGTGCAATTTTAGGCAAAATTGGCTAAATGTTCGGTTAGATCGCACAGAAATTTAATGGTTTCATGTTTATATACCTTTTTCAAATTGAAAATGTCAGAAACGAAAAGTACTACCCCATAAAAAGTCTGATCTGGGTCTTTCACTGCCAGTGGACACGCTTATTGGGTTCTGAAAAGTTGCAAGCAGTGCAAATTCTACAGTTTTCGACAGTGGCGCACATTGTATCCAGGATTTCGGAAAGGGGGGGGGGGTGTAAAATTTTGAAAGTGCCTGGTTGGGCCGCTTGCCCAACCAGGGTAGCAAAATTTGCCTTCAAAAACGCGTTTAAAACACATTCCAGGCCTAAAATTAACAGAAATTACAAGTTTTAGTAGTTTAAAGTGGCCTGGTTGGGCTTCTGCCCGGCCAGGGCGAGAAAATTTTGAAAATTTAGCCGTCAAAAACGCATTTAAAAGGCATTCTTAGCACAAAATAGACAGTTTTGATACACAATTCATTAGTTTCGCTTATTTTTGACATACTTTCTCTTCCTACCTCCACCGAAAAGGGGGGTGTACCCACCCTACACCCCCTGGATACGCCACTGGTTTTCGATAATATCAGTGGACTTGATCCTGAACGTATTGTCCCGGTTTTTTAGAAGATGGACTTGAACCTGAAATTTCGATGTTTGACTTGACTTGAACCTGAACCTGTTTTTTAACCCCGGACTATCGAACAGTAATACCTACCTATACCTGATTGGGTATTTTTGAAATATCTGTACCTGATACCTGATGTTAGGTACTTTTCCAATACCTTCCCATAGTACTGTAGAGCCAGGTTAGTGTTTTTAAGGTTAAGAAAGTTTAGGACCGGCTGTTGAAGTGAATTTTGGCAGTCGTCGGAGGACGGATGGACTACATGCGGTGAGAAATAATTATGCACCTAGTGGTGGTTTTCTGCGTTGAACTTGTGAGCTGAAAATTATTGCCCTCATTCTTTATTACTACTTACGTGCAGTGAATTTCAATAAATGCGGATCAATCACTAGTCAATCAACATACACTGGTCGGAGTAAGTACACTGTACAGTATAACCTCCCTGGCACAGTTGGTATAGTGGTTTAGGCCGCAAAGTCGCATGCCATGGGCCCAACGCACCTTCATCCAGTCCGAGGGACAAGTTGTTGTCGCAGAGAGTTGGTCGTCGGCACAATAATGCCCAAACATACCATGGCACCGAAAGCCGGTGATGGCTAGTAGGTAAATCACGCATGTGTTGGGCCAACGAAATCGGCCCGGGCAACGAGCATGTGAGCGGGCTAGTAGTGAAGGCAGCAAAGGAAGGGTAGGGTGTGGGTGCGTGTGATGGGCCCATAAATGGCCTAACGCAGTACCGTTCCGACAATCCATCCATCCACACTGTATAACCCCGCTGACTGACTAGGCTACTATGAACCGGGAAAACAATCAGCGAAGTGAACTGAATATGAAATACGAAGACCTCTGCTTGAGTTCAAGTGAGAGGCTAACCGCTAGGACCAGTGCTAACTGCACAAACTGCGTCAGTTTATGAAGAGCATTCACAAAAAAATTTCCATCTTTGCTCTCACTTGTATCTGCTATACCAAAAATCATCTACACTGTAGTTGGTCCAGTTTGACTAATTGCAAAATTTTCTGTTGCCAAGTGTGTTCATGATAGAGTGCGAACTGGTATTGGGTATTGGGTGTATTGGGGTGTTTTCCAGTATTGGGTATTGGGTGTATTGGGGTGTTTTCCAGTATTGGGTATTGGGTATTGGGGTTTTTACCCCCCAATACCCAATACTAATTGGGACAGGTAAAATATGGAAAAATCGATGTTGACCTGAAAAATTGATCTGAAAAAATCGAAAAAGCTAGTCGATGATTCGGTTTAGGAAGGTGTTTTCGCGTTAAGGAGCCGTCCATAAACGACGTCATTCCAAAATCCCGATTTTTCGGAGCCCCCTCCCTTGAAAATCTAAAATAAAAATGATTTCTAATCTCACCATAATGTACCAGTACCGTACCCATGGCTATTGCGGTGGTGCACACAATTTCCGGTCGAATTAGGAAAAAATTCGCTAGAAGAAACATGACTGAATTACGAAATATTTAGTACCAAAACGGCTAATTCTGCAAAATTTACGCCCAAAATGACTTCTAAATGCTTTCTGAAAGGCTAATTTTTCAAAAACTTCGCGCCCTGCTTGGGCAGCGGCCCAACCAGGGCTCTTAAAAAATTTTAATTGCAGTGCAAAAAACCTTGTGTACGCAACTGGAATGTACTGTACCTGTCCAGCAGACATGGGCTAGAATTTCGGCTGAGGGGGGTAGGAGCGCCTGAGGGGGGTTCAGTGGGTGGCAAGCCAAAAAGTTTTGGCTAAAATCAAGGTTTTTTGGCTTATTTTTCATTAAAATAAGTTAAAATAAGCTATTCTGAGCTCATTTACACCTAATCCAGGCATATTTATAACATAATTTTCTATACAAAATTCTTGCAAAAAATTCCTGAGGGGGGTAGCGGCCGGCTGAGGGGGATAGGTCAGAGCCTGAGGGGGGCCAACCCCCCTCAGCCCCCCTTTGCCCATGTCTGCTGTCCAGTGAAATTGCAATTTTTAGCCCAGCTACGCAAGTATTGGGTATTGGGGTATTGGGGGTCTCAGGTATTGGTATTGGGTATTGGGGTATTGGGTTTTTTAGGTATAGTTCGCACTCTAGTTCATGACCAGAAGCAATAACATAGCCTAGCCGGTACAGACATGAACCATATGAATTTTGGAAAATGGATAGCCATCTGAATTGATGCACACTCCTACACATATTGCGATTCCACTATGTATGTGGGTCCGACTTATGTTGTTTTGTAACCTGTAGCCTTTCAATAACAATAAAAAATGTTCAAAAAATTGTTCCAGTTTATATTGTTCCTTCATTAGGAGCGTTTTAAAACAGTCCAGCAGCGTTTCAGGGTGACCCCCAAATAAGGCCGAATTATGCTAGAGCGAGCGCCGTAGACAAAAATATTGGCGCTGGAGTTGAGAATGGAGGTTGTTCCGAGCACTGACGTCAGTACTGCAACAACTTCTTGCCGTACCTGCATCACAGACGCCACGGCCACCACACTGATAGGCAGAAAATAGGTGAACAAATAGATGCTCAAAATAGCAGAAGTGGTTCTGGTCAACTTCACTTGTCTGGCCACTTTCACTTTCTGCTGGTCGATTATGCAGCTCACTGTCACTTTTCTCTTTCTAAACCATAGTAGACGCATCGTGCGGGCATGAAACGTAAGCACAGTGACACCGAGAGCGATCTAAAGGGAGGCCATGTAGAGACCGACGTGGAACGGAACCACCGAAACCATGTAGCAGTTAAGAGGTCGCGACGTCAGCTCACTGCCAAGGAACACGGCACCAGAACCTACACTGGCAAAGAGAATGGTCAGACCAACAATCTTGGCATTGCTCAGTCTGTCCCTGTAGTAAGTGATTGGATCGGCCATTGCTTTGTGTCGGTTTATCGCCATCAACGCAGTCAGCAAGTGACTGGTGTAGAGGGCGAAATTGTCCGGCAAGATCTGCAGCAAACATTTCAGACGCGTGATTTCGGAGAACTGCTGCAACTCGTATCGGATGAACATGAAGACCGGCACGAGTGTTGCTGTGAAACCTGAAGAACTATCAGCAAAAAGCAGTGAGGTGGACAGATTTCAAAATAACTGATGTTGATCAACTGCCAATCGCTATAGGCCATTCACAATCCACTCGATTTCTGTTTTGTGAAAAATTTTTCGATGTTCTTAGATCCGTTTGGTTCTAGCTGCCGTACTTGACATAGTCTTAGGGTTTTTCAACACGAAAACATGAGATGCTACAGTAGCAATTTGCAGATTTTCTGAGAAAACATTCGACAATTGTAGGACACTACTGTACCTCCCATTAGCATAAACCTACCATATTAACTTAAGCCTAAGACTGAATCTAAAAGTAAGTCTAACTTCATCCTAAGGTTCATTCATCCCGAACCTACGTATACACCTAAAACCTGATCACAGTGCTGAATAGAAGCCCTCGGTTCCAAATAAGTGAGGGATAGTGTCACCGTCTCTAAATCGGATAATCAGCGCGTCGTGCAGAAGTGAAGTGCACGCTGCTTCCCTCGCAATTCGGCAGCGAAACCTAGCTTAGCCTGTCTGTACAACCTTTTGACTGCGAACTGGTATTGGGTATTGGGGTATTGGGGATTGGGGTGTTTTCCAGGTATTGCTATTGGGTATTGAGGTTTTTGTCACCCAATACTAATTTGGACCTGAAACAATTGATGTTATCCTGAAAAGGTGGCCTGAAATAATCGAAATGTTGATGATAAAGATGATAAGGTTTAAGAAGCCGGTTTTCGCTAATCAACTAAAAGTAGTAGAATTGCTTATAGTGTCCTAATTTCTGAGCAGTGAACCAGTAATTTTATTTTTTCTGTTCTTTAAAGCAAGAAGTCTGCTATTTCTAATGGTACAGAATGTACCAGTACCGTATTCGGGATCGAACATGCCTTTCTGGTATTGGGTATTAGGTTTTTCAGGTATTGTTCACACTCTACCAATCTCCTATGCAAATTTGAATTACTTTAGCGGACTGAGGCATTTTTTTGTTAAAATTGTGCATGGCTTGACAGATCCGACTGTTCACGATACTGAACTGAGTTAGCTTTTTGCTCTGCAAACCTGCGAGTTTGTTCTACACTATTAGAGTAGCGTTTCGATATACAAACACCTCAAAATCAAAACATGTGACTGGGCCATTTCTTTGTCTGAAAGCTTCATGTATCTTGCACTTACAGTAGCCGCAGTCTGCAGCAGCCAGTAGACCAATGAGCTGGATGCCGTCTTCCCTCAGTTTAGAATGCTGAATGAAGGTCAGAACGACCGTCAAGTTGCCAATCAATCCTACAAATGCCACTGATCCCCTGCAGATTAGCCCCCACTGATAAGCAGCCGAGGCTATGTCTTCGGGTTCGGATGACCGGTTGAAACTGTTGTTCGAAACCATGACAATACTGCGCCAATGCAGAAGAGCATACTGATTAGCGACAGGCAGAGGAATTCCACCAAATAATATATAATCAAAGGAACGAAGGTGTACTAATTGATTATGCTGGCTCTGAGTTCTTAACGATGCCCAGTCTTTCCACCTAACTAACCTCGGTAATCTATCGGAAGCCCAGTAATTATCGGAAGTTTCCTGAAAATCAAGTGACTACCATAAGATGCGACCGTAAATACGCAAATTTACAGCCCTTGCAAAAGTTCCAAAAATTTCGCACTCGGACAGTAGCACCCCACACCCAATTACAGTCATGTCTCGTTAATCCGGACCTCGTTAATCCGGATTTTCGCCTTCCGGACAAGATTATGCCAGGTCCCAATTTTCCCCCATGTTATATGACTCGTTAATCCGGATCCGGATTCGTTAATCCGGACAGAAGATTTGGGGTCCCAACTTCGAAATTTGTATGGTAAAGTGATTCGTTAATCCGGATTTGGTTAATTTGGACAAAATTCATGTGCAATTTTTCAATTCAGGACTGAATTTTCAATTCAATAATGCTTTTCCTTGAGTCAGAATGTGAGTTTTTGGCCTTTTTAGGAGCTATAATCAGCTGAAATAAGTTTTTGGGTTTTAATTTAGGAGGTACAGCTGCAGAATCTGATATGCAACTAAAAAAAGATGTCATTTAGGTCTTTGATCCGAAAAACAGTGTTTTAGCTTTGACTCGTTAATCCGGAAATTCGCTAATCCGGACAAAATTCGCCGGTCCCAACTTGTCCGGATTAACGAGACATGACTGTACCGATTTAGATTTATGCCTGTGCTTAGTTTTAGGCTCAGGTTTAGAATCTTAAGAGCCAATGTCTGAGTCAGGCAACCCTTCCGTGACACAAAAATAGGTCGACCTCTCCGATTTCGCTGAAAATTGGCACAAATGATGTAGGTTGGGGGAACTAACCTGCACCAACTATGAGCCCCCAACTCCCCCTAATATGCAAATTGCAAGGGGTCAAAGATCAAAATTGGGGAGCCTTTTTCAAACGTGCATAAAAAAGGCAGCACTCAACGTAGGTACTTCGTTCTCACTTTATTTTATAGAGCTTGACACTGGCTTTCAAATGAGCTATAGAAGGTTCTTCTAGCTTTTGCATATTAAAAGTTATGGCGGGATTTTTAAAAATTTTGACATCCTGATTTTCAGTTTTTTGGAAATTTTTAATATATTGAAGGTCCGGGCCACTAAATGTTTTTCTTGATTCGGATAGAGCATCGCAATAGCTTTATTTTGGTATATTACACTATGAATTTGAGGCGTCCGGGCCTTTTCTCTATTCAGTTGAAGGTGGGGGTGCGCATGCTTTGAGCAACAGATACGTGTAAAAATGTTTTGAACAACGGTGGTCTGCGTCGTAGGAGAGTACCGATTGTTTGACATGATGTAGCACGATGAGACCTTTTCTTTAAGCTGGTTTATGTTTGTTACTGAAAATCATTTCACAGCTTGTAGGCAATTTTACATTAGTTTAATTCACTAGCGGCGTTCAGAATGCTATTGAAATGTAAACTTCTAAGGTTTGCATTCTATAAACTAAAATTGAAGCAAGCACAACAGAGAATCTACATAATGACACAAAGGGAAATCACTCAGTTATTTCATTGAGGTTTGCAACGAATGCATCATCCTCAGAAATCACTATATCAGGGTTGTCCAGTAGTGATGTAAAAAATTAATTTAATTGTAATTGAAATTCGCATAATTGACCCGTTTTTAATTTCAATTCAATTAATTTAATTTAATTGAAATTCAAAAGTTGGGCTATAATTTAATTGTAATTTAATTGAAATTCGCCTGGAATTTCAATTATATTTTCAATTATTTCCTGTGGTGAATGTAAGGAAATGTGTAAGTATTAGAGGCGCTAAGGACTTCCAATAAAAACCTATTTAGGGTTTGTCACCACTTTACCACTGACCTCACTATGTTTTGTAATATTTTATGATCTGCTTTTTATTTTGTAGTTCATAAAAGCCAAAACAGTGATTTTTGGATGTATGGTGGGTTGACTGACACCCCCTTTTTGGCAAAGGTACCTAGGAAGTGATGTTGCTCAAAAATGCTGGAAACCTTTAGATTATGCACTGATTTATAGTAATAATGAACTAACTGTAAATTTCCCCCAGATTGCCATTTTATGCGTTTCTAAAAGGCAATAATTTAAAATTTTCTCGCCTGGTTGGACAGCAGGCTAACCAGGTGTCTCTAAGCTTTTACATGGACATTTTTCTAAGTCCTGAGTCACTGTCACTGTCTTTTAACATCAAAATTACAATAATTTTAAAAAAAATTGAAAAAATAATTGAAAAAATTGCATAATTTAAATTTTCCGAGGTTCCATAATTTAATTGAAAATATAATTGTAATTGAAAATAATGGAAAACTATTTCAATTAATTTAATTTAATTTACTTGAAATTAAAAATTGAGCCCATAATTTAATTGTAAGGGGGCGTGCAAAAATTACGTAATGGCATGAGGGGGGAGGGGGGTTCGCCAAAAGATTACTATTCATTACGGTGGGGGGAGGGGGGGTTGGCGACTTCATTACGTAATTTTTTGAAGTGGAGAAATCACTATAAAGTTTACATAATTTTAATTGTTTTGATGTACAGTACATGTACTTGTACGTAGTCTCGATTTGAAGCCATTGGGCATAAATTTTCTCAATTTCACTTAGATGAACGTTTATGTAGATTAGAGAAGGTAGCTACCGTTTAAGTCAGGGCTTTCCAATTTTTCCAATGCTAAATGGCAAGAGTGACCTTTGACATCTTATTAAGAGTTTATAAGGGTATAACACTTATCGACTCGATCTTTTACAGGGTTCGTGAGCGATTCCCTGACCAATCAGAGTGAGAACATTCTAACAAGGGTCGGAATTTTTAAAAATTGGCTTTGAAAAACGCATTTAAACGGTATTCTGAGGGTAAAATTTCAAGTTGTAGTAGTTGTGGAAAGTTAGAAGTCCCATTTTCAAAAGGGTGGTGTGTAAAGCTCTGACAGGGCCCCTTGGGCGTAGTGTTTCCGAGTAAATTTATTTTTAAATTAAATAACTTTTAAATTGCTTGCTCAGTCTTCAGAGGAAAATAACTTGCTATTAATTTGCTTGGTACCCAAATTCTGAAATTAAATTTGATACAAATTTGTTATTTGATATGAATTAAATATAAATTTGCTAAAATCAATACTCAATTCCTGAGGAAACAGCTCAAAACCTAGGTCGTGTCAGTCCAAAATGAGTTGACCTTGCTTCAGATGGCGACAAATGGTCTACAAATTAGCAGTTAATCAGTTAATATCTTTGCTTTAAGCATGAATAAGGTCATCTTTGGACTGAACTTGTTGTTTTGTAGCCAGGCTTTGGTTAGTGAAACTGCCAAATCAAGCAAATTTATATCAAATTCATATCAAATTTATATCAAATTTTTAGGCCAATTTTACTAAATTTAATATAATTTTAATTTGTTTGACAGTCATCGCGAGAAATTTAATTTGTTATTAAATTGCTATTTACTTGGTGATTTTGGCCAAAACAATTTAATTTTGTTATTTAATTTTAATTTGATCGGAAACACTACTTGGGCGAGAGAGGATTCTACTGCTATCAATTTTTTCCCTGACTGGGCACCAAATTCCCTGACTTTTCGGGTCCCGCACGAACTCTGGTTTAATACTATCGATTTATCAGTCAAGCAATATTGAAGCAGCACTAAAATCCAGTATAAAACAGTTTGGTTTCATCTTTAACAAAACGCCATCCAATGATGGCTTCTACGTAAAACTAAGACTATGCACATGTACGTAGTTGTAGCTCATCAATAAAGAAAACTAAGAAAATTATCAATTGTTACTGTATACAGATGCTATTTTAATAAGAACGTCATTTTACATAGAATTGAACGGAAACGGATATTGTGAATAGTTGATGCTGGTCCAAATATTTGCTAAATTTGATGATGATACGAAGTTCTCCAGAACTGTAGACACAAAAACGTGTGAAATTCGACTGACAAAAGTGCGTCCACACATCTTTTATTGCAAAATTGATCAAGAATTTTGATGTAATTAACCAAAAACTAGTAAAATAGTAGTAAAATTTTCATTTTACTATTGACCGTCTTTGTTAATTTAATTTAATTTTTACTTTACTATTGGCTCTTAATTTTACTTTTTCTATTATTTTACTACTAGTAAAATACCACTAGTATTAATAATTTTTGTTTTACTATACTATAGTAAAATAACAGTAATGCAAAGTCAAAGTATTGGGTAATTCTTTCAATGCCCTTTGGCTTCCGTGAAGTCTTTTGTGTTGTTGCAGCTTCGCGAACTTTTCCGATAAAAAAACTGACACCTCTGAGTGCACCATGTGCTGTTGCAGCTGAGACGAATTGATGTTTGACCCCTTGCAATTTGCATATTAGGGGGAGTTTTGGGGCTCATAGTTGGTGCAGGTTAGTTTCCCCAAAACAGCTTAAAGAAACGGTCTCATCGTGATACATCATATCAAACAATAGGCACTCTTCTAAGATGCAGAAAAAGATTTTTTACACGTACATTGTATCTGTTGCTCAAAGCATGCGCACCCCCACCTTCAACTGAATAGAGAAAAGGCCCGCACGCCTCAAATTCATAGTGTAATATACCAAAATAAAGCTATTGCGATGCCCTATCCGAATCAAGAAAAACATTTAGTGGCCCGGACCTTCAATATATTAAAATTTCCAAAAAACTGAAAATCAGGACGTCAAAATTTTATTAATAATCCCGCCATAACTTTTAATGTGCAATAGCTAGAAGAACCTTCTATAGCTCATTTGAAAGCCAGTGCCAAGCTCTATAAAATAAAGTAAGAACGAAGTGCCTACGTTAAGAGCTGCGTTTTTTTATGCGCGTTTGAAAAAGGTTCCCTAATTTTGATCTTTGACCCCTTGCAATTTGCATATTAGGGGGAGATGGGGGCTCATGGTTGGTGCAGGTTAGTTTCCCCCAAGGTACATCATTTGTGCCAATTTTGAGCGAAATCGGAGAGGTCGACCTATTTTGTGTAGCATAAGGGTCGCCTGAGTCAGACATTGGCTCTAAAGCATTAGTTCATGCTCTAGGTCAGTTTTAGACCTATGGTTAGACTTAAATTAAACAGATCAGCCGCCCTACGAAGGGGACAAGTGGTCTTGTATGATTTACCCGACGGCATGGTTGTCGCGTCAGTTAGCCTTTACATTGTACTTGCATCCCAGTCGGACCGTAAATTGCCATGCTACCGTATCTACTCAATAGATTGGCGTCGAAAACCGTAAACGATTTAAACGAACAGGGCTTCCGATAGATTCCCTTGGTATAGTAGGTAAACTGCTGATTTAGATCAACATTCATCGACCTCTTTCAACTGTAAAAGATTAGAGTGTATGAATTAGGTATGGCCAATGGTTTTGTTGTAGTTACACTCTGTTAACTACATATTACTGTTAGACTATAGGTAGCGATGCGCTAATAGTCTCTGTGTACGTGCCTTTTATCTATGTACAGAATGTTCTGGAAAAGGTCAGTCCCTCTCTCTCTTATCTCTTACCCGGACTAGAACTTTCTGGAACGTTCTATGGCCGTATATAAGCAGCCGGCTCTGCAGTGTTCTCGATGAGCTTCCGTGAGCTGCCTTGAGCTTCCATGAGCTTCTATGAGCTTACTCTCGTGTGCTACCCTCTCTCTACTGTCTCCCCAGTGGCTCATACCCCGTGAGTCACTCCCTAGCCCTGCTTCTTCATTGTTATTGGTTGTTACTGTTATTGGGCGATCGCTCCCAATAAACCCTTGTTTGGAATCCTGTTGTATCACCTCCCACTCGGCCCACAAATACAACAGAGATCTTCTGGCGACGCGGTGAACCCTGGACCCTGGACGCTGGTGAATTCTGGACATTTTCTGAAGGATCAAGATGTCGGAAACGGCTCAGCTTATTGCTGTCCTGCAGAAACAGCATGCGGAGGAGATGCAAGCCCAAAAGCTCCAACTGGAGGCACAGGAACGCCGTCATGCTGAACAGATGCAGATCCAGCAAGAACAGATGAGGGAACTTCTGGAGTCGCTCAAGCCATCTGCTGCCGGCCCTGCACCCACCATACCTGCCGTGATGGCTACCTCAGTTCCATCGTTCGCTGCCTTTGACTCAACAGCCGAACTTTGGACAGACTACTGGGCCAGATTCCTAACCTTCATTGGAGCCCACTCTGTACCTCCAGAGAGAAGAGCGCAAGTCTTCCTCACCAACCAAGCTCCAGAAGTCTACAAGTTGCTCTCCAACTTGGCCCTTCAACAATATCCTCCCAAGGACATCAATCAACTGACTCTGGATGACATCACTGGGTTCATGAAGGAGCAGTTCGATCCCAAACGCTTCATTGTCCGGGAGCGATTCAAGTTCTGGAGTGACATGCACCGCAAGCCTGGAGAGACAATTCAAGAGCTGGCGGCAAGGATCCGACAAGATGCGGCTACCTGTGACTTTGCCTCGATCAAGGACTCCCAGGATGAGGCTCTGCGCACGCGATTCATCTGCTCGGTCAACAATGAAGCCGTTCTCAAGGCTCTCTTCAAGATCAAGGATGATGAACTCTCATTCGCACGCGCAATCGAAGTGGCCATTGAGACTGAAGATGCAGCCAAGGTGGCAAAGGAAACCGTCTATGCCACCAAGTCCAAGCCTGTCAACAAGGTGAAGAAGGAATCTTCAGTGCTTCCCAAGCAACCAGTGACCACCACCAAGACCGCTCAACCAAGGATCAAGCCCCTGCTTCACACCCGCAGTTCTCAGGTGCTTGTTATCGATGTGGCAAGAAGGACCATCCCAAGGGTCAGTGCCCATACAAGAACTACACCTGCTCCTACTGCGGCATCATGGGTCATCTCCAGTCAGTTTGCAAGAAGAAGAAGAGGGAACAAGGAGCCAAACCTGTCAAGGGCATATCCCATGTCCAGCTCAAGACAGTCAAGCTCATCAACTCAGTCCCTGCTGTGCAGCACAGCATCACTCTCAACGGAACGCCCGTTACCTTCGAGATCGACACTGGTGCCGGTGACAACTTCATCTCAGAAGACACCTGGCAAGATCTGGGATCACCCTCTCTCAAGGACCCAGAAGGACACTACGAGACTGCTTCCCAGGAACCCCTTCCTGTTCTCGGAACGTTGTCAGCAGTGGCCAGCACACCCACTCAGGACAAGACTCTGCAGTTCGTGGTTACTCCAGTGCCTAATCTCAACCTCCTCGGCCGTGCTGCAATCCAGCAGTTGGGCATCTCTGTGGACTCTCTCATGGGAAACACTGCTGTAAGCGCTCCCAGCCATGCAGTCTGCGCAGTCTTCGACAGCCTCAAGCCAGACCCCTCACTGCAGAAGGCCTGTCAACAGCTCTGCCAAGAATTCCCCGATCTCTTCAAGTCTGAACTGGGATGCCTCAAGGACTTCTCACTCGAGGTCAAGTTCAAGCCAGATGCAAAGCCTGTGTTCTGCAAGGCCAGACCAGTCCCATTTGCAATTCTGGAGGACCTCAACCAAGCATACGATGCTGGCATCGCTAAGGACGTTTGGAAACCCACTCAATTCAACTCTCATGGTACTCCAGTGGTCCCCATCAGAAAAGCTCTGAGCCCTGGACAGACCAAACCCAGTCTTCGAGTGTGTGGCGACTACTCAGTCACAGTCAATCCACAACTGGAGACTCACCGTCAGCCCATTCCCCTGCCAGAGGATCTCATGCGCAAACTCGGAGGTGGATATGGCTTCACCAAGCTCGACCTAGCGGATGCCTACAACCAGATTCCACTGGGACCGGACTCTCAGAAGAAACTCGCTCTGAGTACTCACAGAGGCGTGGTACTCCAGCTTCGCCTACCCTTTGGCATCAAGTCAGCTCCTGGTTACTTCCAAGAAATCATGGAGCAGCTCACTTCCGACCTCAAGGGAGTTGCAGTCTACCTGGATGACATTTTGGTCAGTGGAATCAACGCTGAAGATCATCTCAAGAATCTTCGCCAGCTACTCTCTCGCCTGGATGAGAAAGGACTTCGCTGCCGCCTAGCAAAGTGCTCCTTTGCTCAACCAAGCATCGAATACCTTGGACACACACTCTCCTGTCAAGGTATCGCGAAAGGCCCAAAAGTGGATGCTGTGAAGAAGATGCCCCCACCCACCAACGTCTCGTCTCTCAAATCCTTTCTTGGCTCCATGCAGTTCTACCACAAGTTCCTTCCCAACCTCTCCACGGTTACGGAACCGCTGCATCAACTCACCAGGAAGGACACTCCTTGGCGCTGGGGAGCAGAGCAACAAGCAGCATTCCAGACTCTCAAGGATCTCCTGTGCACGGACACAGTGCTCGCTCACTTCGATCCTTCTCTGCCAATTGGAATTTCTTGTGACGCATCAGATGTTGGAATTGGTGCTGTCCTCTTTCACCGCTATCACAATGGCAGTGAGCGACCAATTGCCAATGCGTCCAAGACTCTCACTTCGACTCAGCGGAAGTACAGCCAGATTCAGAAGGAAGCTCTGGCTATCATCTTCGCCCTGAAGAAGTTTCATCAATTCCTTTATGGCCGCAAGTTTGTCCTGGTCACGGATCACAAGCCCCTCCTTGCTCTCTTTGGACCAGACAAACCCACTCCTGCACTGGCAGCCAACCGTCTAGCCAGATGGGCCTTCGCTCTCAGTCAATACGACTACCAGATCGAATTCAGGGACACCTCGAAGCATGGAAACGCCGATGCTCTCAGTCGACTTCCTGCTGGCCCTGACAGCAAATTTGATGAGGAGGAAAGCGACAATGATGTGGACACTGTCTGCATGATCAAGACCATTAGCCTGCAGCTCAACGCAACTGACTCCACAGCAGTTGTCAAGGAAACAGCCAAAGATCCAGTTTTGGCTTCTGTCCTGAAGTTCACCAGAGAAGGCTGGCCTCCCATGGACAGAATGCAGCCAGGAGAACAAGCTACTGAAGAAGATGCTCCTGTTGAAGACCCAAGCTTCACAGTCCAAGCCTTCAGGAAGCTGGCTCCATCCCTATCCATCTGCAATGGATGTCTACTCTATGGATCCCGGCTGGTCATTCCAAAACGCCTTCATGCTCCTGTCCTGCAACTTCTGCACCTCGGACATTTTGGCATGCAACGCATGAAGCAACTCGCTCGTTCTGCAGTCTACTGGCCTGGAATTGATCAAGACATCATGGATGTGGTTCGTCACTGTACAGCATGTGCTGAGCATCAGAACAAGCCTGCCCAACCCGCAATCCACCCCTGGATGCTCCCGGAGAAGCCATGGAGCCGTGTTCATCTCGATCACGCCATCAACTTCATGGGACAGAACTGGCTTGTGATGATTGACGCCTACTCCAAGTATCCCTGCATCCATGCTACATCCTCAACTTCGACCAAGGCAACCGCAACCCTGCTCGAAGAGGATTTCGCTCACTTTGGCTACCCCCACACCATTGTCACAGACAACGCTACCACCTTCATGTCAGAAGAGTTCAAGGATTGGTGCAAGACCAGAGGCATCACTCACCTCACTGGAGCACCATACCACCCTGCAACCAACGGTGCTGCTGAACGCTTGGTCCAGACATTCAAGCAAGCCCTCAAGAAGTCCTCACTTCCTCCAAAAGCAGCCCTGCAGGAATTCCTGATGCACTACCGCAGAACCCCTCTCTCCACTGGATACTCTCCCAGTGAGCTCCTCAATGGAAGACGAATTCGGTGCAAAATCGACACTCTTCTGCCCTCTCCTGCACACATGGCTCAAGGAAAGGAATCCAAGCAGGCCATGAAGTCTCAAAGTCAAGAGGTGGTGCGCCCAGTGGTAGCCAAACTCACCTTCCGTTTCCCTGTTGGAACGCCATGCTACGCTCTCTACTATGGCCCTCGCCGCAACAAGGATCCCCGATGGGTTCCAGCCATGGTCACTAAAGTGTTTGGGGCTCGATCAGTCAACGTTCGTGTGTTCCCAAGAGGCCCAACTTGGCGCCGACACATCGAACAACTTCGCCCTCGCTATGGAGTCGAAGAGGATGACGATCCTGGTGAGGCACCCACCCAAACAGTTCTGGAGACAACTGTCCACTCGGGTGAAGCTGAAACTTCCCAACCGAAGCCCAAGACTCGGAAGAATTGGCGTGCTCCAACCGGCGATGAATACGGACCTGACAAGCCACGACGATCAGAGCGGCTGAAACAGAAGCACTCCCAGAAGATTGATACCAGTCATAAGTAGTATAATCGCCTCTCGGTGTAACCTTAGGCTGGTGGGGAGGTGTTGTAGTTACACTCTGTTAACTACATATTACTGTTAGACTATAGGTAGCGATGCGCTAATAGTCTCTGTGTACGTGCCTTTTATCTATGTACAGAATGTTCTGGAAAAGGTCAGTCCCTCTCTCTCTTATCTCTTACCCGGACTAGAACTTTCTGGAACGTTCTATGGCCGTATATAAGCAGCCGGCTCTGCAGTGTTCTCGATGAGCTTCCGTGAGCTGCCTTGAGCTTCCATGAGCTTCTATGAGCTTACTCTCGTGTGCTACCCTCTCTCTACTGTCTCCCCAGTGGCTCATACCCCGTGAGTCACTCCCTAGCCCTGCTTCTTCATTGTTATTGGTTGTTACTGTTATTGGGCGATCGCTCCCAATAAACCCTTGTTTGGAATCCTGTTGTATCACCTCCCACTCGGCCCACAAATACAACAGGTTTTCAAAAATTCAAGCTACAGCAAAACAATTATGCTAAAACCGATGATAACATGACCGGATGCGATAATTTACGCAAAAAACCGCACTTGATTCCATGAAAAATTAGAAAAATGCGATCTAAAAACATACGTCTGCGAAGAACTTTTGTATGGCGCACTTGGTACCATTTTTAGTTATGGGCAACATATTTGAATAACTCGCGCTACAAGCAAAAATTTATGCTAAAACGGCAATAGCATGACCAGATGCGATTATTTACGCAAAAAACCTCACTTAATTTCATGAAGAATTGGAGAAATGCGGGTTCAAAATAGCCGCATGGGTCAAATCGCGTAAATTAGTGTTTATAACCTGGTCGCCGTCCCAAGCGGTGGCTGATTTTCTATGGCGCGAGTTACGAAGGTGCAATCAACTTGATTGTTTAAAATCTGCTAGAAAGATGTGAATATTGGTCGCACAGCTAAATTAATGCGAAAAAGTATGGTTGCAATTGTTGGGTACAATAAAAGCCAAAAATGGCAAAAATTAAGGGTCACAGAAACTTCAACACCATTTGTGGGGTTAACGGCAAAGAGCAGAGAGCCAATTCTTATATCAGTCGAAAGCCTGAAGTCTACTGTACACGGAACCGATTGAACATCTTGCGCCGAATTTGTCGTTTTTTCGCAACAATCAGGAACACGAAAAAAATCCATGAAAAAGCCGATTTTCAGTAGTTAAGAAAGAATCCAATTTGTGGGGACCGCGTCAAACTGCGCTAAGAAAAAGAGTGGTGCTACATAGGTAACAAGTTACGCTGATTTTAAATCCGGTTGAACAAAATTTGAATCAAGCCTCCTTTTAGCAGAAAATGGACATTGAAAAACGACAAATTCAGTTTTCGAGAGGAAAATGCTCTTTAACGGCCTAATTATGATTCAAAATGCATCTTATTCGATAGCTCACACTCTGTTTCATATAAATACATCACATCCTCCTATCAATAACGGAACACAAAAATGCATTTGCGCTTGAAGTTGCAAAAACCGTTTTTGGACCACTTTTTGCCTGTGTTTTTGTATTTTCTATTCCGCGCCGCGCGAACGTGCTTTGGCCATCCCTATATGTACAGTGGGGTGCAAAAGTTTAAACGCACCCAGTCAGGTACAAGAAAAAGTGACTTTTCACTTATTTGTTGAAGGTAATTTTCAAGTGTTATACATAGAGATGGGAACGGAAATTAATTTACGTGCCCATCAATAAGGGCACTGGCTACAGTAGCAGTGAAGAGACAGGCAATAGTACAGTGCTAGAGATGGGAACGGAAATTAATTTACGTGCCCATCAATAAGGGCACTGGCTACAGTAGCAGTGAAGAGACAGGCAGTAGTTACAGTGCATTAGAGATGGGAACGGAAATTAATTTACGTGCCCATCAATAAGGGCACTGGCTACAGTAGCAGTGAAGAGACAGGCAATAGTACAGTGCATTAGAGATGGGAACGGAAATTAATTTACGTGCCCATCAATAAGGGCACTGGCTACAGTAGCAGTGAAGAGACAGGCAATAGTACAGTGCATTAGAGATGGGAACGGAAATTAATTTACGTGCCCATCAATAGTTATACACCGTTGCATAGCTTGAGATGTTGCGAAGAGGTTGGCGCAGACTGCACTGCAATGCGTTGCTTTATAGTAAAGTTATAGCCAGTTTAAGCCGGACTGTCAGAAAAAGGGTTAGCAAAAGTTTAAACGCACTTTAAAAATCCCCCAAAATCCGACTCAGATCTTTCAAATAAAAGTTGTACAAACACCTAAATAGTAAACAATAAATAACAAGACAAGTTTGATGCCTTGCCATGATTCAGTTAGCCCTGTTGTGCTCTTTGTCCAATTGGCATGCAGAAGATTGAACCTGCTATGGTGCCTTGTATCAACGCGATCTCTAGCACCAGAGTGCCAGTAGCACCTTGACAGATCAAACTTACTAACATCTACTGTATGTTAAAAAGTCTGGCATGCATGAATTTCAAACTTTTTAGAAGTTACAAGTCATAAACGTTGGTAATTATGGGCTCAAACCAGATAATTATAGTAAATCTGCTACGTAATGGCCACATTGTTATGGTTTACCAGGTGCATATCTGACTCAGCTGCCTGGTTTTAAGAAAAATAGCATAAGCAAAGACAGCAGAAGCCATAAGAGGCCACAGAAGCTGAACACAGTAAAATTGGGACCTTTAGTATAATAGTCAAGCATGAGTGAGCCAAGATTCAGTGTACACCAATAGCAGAAGCATTCACTGAAGCAGCCATAGGTCATCTTAAACGAACAGATGATGAAATTGAATATCCATGGGATCACACAATGCATTTCAGTTAAAAAGGCAAGTTTTTGGAAGCAGGGATGATGTCTCCTGGTCAAACTACCCTCACAGTTGCTGTCAGTTGATTATTGTGGATCATTACTGGATATTCAGTATGCTGGTTATAGTGCTGTTAACTGAGCAAGGTGCTTAAATGGCATGTTCTGGTATTTTTGCATAAGAGAAACAATAGCACATGTAAAAATCATATGAGTTAACCCATGTTTGCTGGTTGCAGCCGATTACAAACACTGAGAAGACCAGAATACTAAACCTCAGTGTGACAGATGTGGAACAGTAATGATCTATCAGCCTAAATCTGATTCAAAAATGTTCTGTTTTCGTGGTTCTGTTACCATAAACACAGCTTGTTTAGCCTGATTAGCAGTCTCAGTCTTTTACACATCCATAAGAAGTTTGAGAGAGTTCAAAACCATTCAAATTGTAGGTCTTGTACACAGACCAGATCAATTTCACCATTATGAAATGTGTTATGATTAATTGCGTTACAGTGCGACTGAATTATTCCAAAGCATCAAAGTTGTCCTGTTGTTCATTAATTGGCATTTAGGTATTCTTACAATCGATGTTTGAAAGAAGTTTAGTCAGATTTTGTAGAATTTTGAAAGTGCGTTTAAACTTTTGCTAACCCTTTTTTCTGACAGATTGACTTAGACCGGATATAACTTCACCATAACGCAACCCATTGCAGCGCAGTCTGCACCACCTTTTTGGTAAGATCTCAAGCTATGTAACGATGTATAACACTTACCGATTACCTCCAACAATTCAGCGAAAAGTCAGTTTTGCTTGAAGAGAACAAGGTGCGTTTAAACTTTTGCACCCCACTGTATGTACATGTGTCTCTAAATCGTCTAAATCGCATTTGAGTTAGTCCCCACCTTTGTCTGGAACGGGAGTTACGGTATTACGATACGATATGATGTGACAGGAGTGATGCCCAGCCGCAACATCATACATGTAACTGGTCATCCGGCGAAGGGGGTAGGGGGTTGGGGGGTCTGGCGATGGCCGGGGGGTTGGGGGGGTCTGGCGATGGCCGGGGGGTCTGAGCTCAAATTTGGGAGGGGGGTTGGGTGGGCACTAAAAAACGCTCAGAAATCGAAAAAAAATCGCAATTTTTGGGCTAAAAATCGTAAAACATCGCTAATTTGGGCTAAAATGCTCCTAAAAAGTTATGCGGGCGCTTTTTTGAGAATTTTTGTGTCTGAAATTGCAAACATTTGCTCAAAAAATTACTTGCCAGAAAAATCGGAGGGGGGGTGGGAAAAATCGTCTCGAAGGGAGAGGGGTTCCCATCCGGGAGGAGGGCAGACCCCCAGACCCCCTGTTACATGTATGCACTACATGGCTTCCAGCATGTTTTGATCAGAATGCATCGTTCACGAAGATCTGATTACGGTTTATTGGTTTTCAATTGAGTTGATCAATTTGTTGGTTGCTTTGTCACTGATTCAGACCATGATTTGACTAAAAGGATGCACATTTTTTGAATATGCTGTTTGCTCACTGATTCCAACACAGCCCTTTGGACCACCTGAGCGGTGCATCACTAAGCGCTAATCAAAATTGGTTTTATTTTACTATTTTTACATTTGAAACAGAAAGATCAGAGCAACGTGGCAAATCGCTTGCTTCTGGAGTGCATGATTTCCAGTTGGTATCCCTGCTTCATTTTCTTAACCAAATACTGAACTATTGTATTCCAGCATTCCTGCAATTTTCTCCGTTCGTTTACTAAGCTCATGGTCAATGTAATCAATTCTTGGTGGAACGTAACGTTTCGATGGGTGCGTGGTGTGTAAAGTTCCTCGACCCAGGAACACACATGGGCTAGCATTTCGGCTGAGGAATTGTAAATTCCCAAATCCTGAGGGGTGCTGAGGAGGGGGTAGCGGTGACTGACGGCGGTAAGGGCATATATGGGCCAGAACCTATGAGGTCACTTTTGATCCTACCCCTTTCAAAATCTTTGGTACATTCTCTGCTAATGGTTAGCCTTCCCTTTCGAAGTCAGCCATTATCGACAACAGGAAAGCAGCGGCGTATCCAGGGGGTGTAGGGTGGGCACACGCACACCCCCGTCGCGGTGGATAGGAAGGGAAAGGATGTCAAAAAATAAGAGAAACGAATGAATTATGAACTAAAACTGTCTATTTTACGCTCAGAATGCCTTTTAAATGCTTTTTCGAGGGTTAGATTTTTAAAATTTTCTCGCCCTGGTCGGGCAGCAGCCCAACTAGACCACTGTAAGCTAATAAAACGTAATTTCTGTTAATTTTATGCTCAGAATGCCTTTTAAACGCTTTTTTAAAGTCAATTTTGCTAAATTTTTACCCTGCACTTTCAAAATTTTACACCCGCTTTGCAAAATCGTGTATACGCCACTTGAGAGAGGAAAGGAAAAACCAAAACTATAAATTACCTTAGCTTCTTCGGTGCATTCCAAGGCCAATGTATCAGTGATGAAGCTCATCATGGCGTTGGCAAAAACACTAAGATACGCAGGGGTGAATCCTACTGCATGCTTGTAGTAGTGACGGCGCCCATACGTAATCAAAGCCGGTGCGATTTGTTGGTCCAACTCCTCCACGTTTCGCACCTGATCATTAGGTTGATTTACTGTTTACAATTACGCTAAGTCTTTTTTTACCCCAATACCATCCTCACAGGAAATACCAGCTGTACGGTCAAAAGCTATGCAGAATTTTACGAGCCAGTCTCTGACTCGATCGAGTCTTGCCTCTTTAGGTACACCTATTCCAAGTTGAAAATCGAAGTTTTGCGTAGAGGCTGTGTGGTGGTGGTGCACTAATAGACATTCATGAGTTATGTTAAACCTGCAAACGGTTTATGGATTTGACGCTCCATTCCCAAGATATAAGCCCTCAAAAATCTTCTCGCTTAACTATGGGACCAAAAGTTTCAAGTCAATTTTTTTCGTACTAATAGTAGTTCGGACTTAAAAATAGGGACTTTTAGGCAACTTTTAGAATAGATTAAGAATTTGTGGTCCAAAATAATTTTTGAGCAAAAAATTTTCTTCGAATTCATTTGGCCAGCCATAGCTCGACTGCAACCCCCTACGCAGTGTTTCTATTTATAATTTTGTAGCGCTATCGATTTGCTACAGCTTGGTATAAAGCATTTGTGGCTACGATTCGACATTCGCGAGAAATGCGCCTTAGAATGTACAAAACCATTCCGAATTTCCTATTTTTGCCCTACATAAAGGTGGGTCTATACTTCGTCCGCGCGGACAAAACGGACACAAGCGGACAGGTTGTCCGCGCAGCAGTTTATACTTTGGCGGAGCGGACACGAGTGTCAGCCAGACGGTTAATACTCTGTCAGCGCGGACATGCCCGCGCGGACAAAAAATCGGTGTCAGCGCGTGTCCGCGTCTGTCCGCCGAGCGAGTTGAAAAATTTCAACTGACACTTTGTCCGCGTCGCTATTACCTACAACGTTTTTGGCTGACACCCCCCCCCCCCGATTAAACTTGGTACTGTGTCCCGACATTGAAAAATATACAATAAAATTAACATAGTTGTACTCTAGAAGCTATGAAAAAGAAACTTTTTGACCGTCAGCTACCATTTTGGCAGTTGGAAACTTGAACTGACTTGAGTTTTCTCGGTAAAATAATGCTGTGGGCAAAATATTCTTAGGCCCTAATAACGTCGACGTTTTTGATACCAACTCCCACCCCTGCGACGTTTTCCGACGTTCAATCAACCACCCCCACCCCCCTCCCTGAACGTCGAAGTTTATGGACGGCCCCTTACCGGAGTTTTCCACTTACAAGACCTGGTCTTATAACTGGAAAATGCCCAAATTTAGGGTCACTTTTTGGCGCCCTTTTGAAGACCATGGTCTTATAACTGGAAAATGTTATTTCGCTTCAAAAAACGGATTTTTGGCCAAACATTAAATTGATCTTGACGTAGATGGTTGTTCCTGGAATTCCTGATCATTTTAAGTTCAATTTGTAAAGTTTCTTTGAAATTTTTCAAGGAAATAGTGTTGAAGCATAGCAGAGCACTGTATTGTGTCGAAAACAAAAACCAGAATATCATGTTTTACATTCGAATGTACTTCTTCTGCCCTTGTTTTCTAACGATAGACAGCTTTTGTTCACTTTAAAAACATTTACTTGCGTGTTAAAATCGGTTAATTTAACTAAGACCATGGTCTTTTAACTGGAAAATGGATGTCAATGAACTCAGTTTTCTGACCACCTATTAGAAGACCATGGTCCTATAACTGGAAACAAAAACCTATTTAAAGACCATGGTCTTCTAACTATGGTGGTCTTATAAGCGGAAATCTCCGGTAGTGCTGTTTGAGCTTGTTATATTGCAAGTCTGAGTTCACAAATTTATCACGTTTGATGCTGAGGTTGCCGAGCTGTTAGGATTAGGTCAAATTAAGAGAAAAACATCAAAAAAGAGACGGTGTAAGAACACTGTACGTACTGTATGTTTGGCCTATCGATCAAACTGAAATCATGGCCAGTTTCTGCACCGGCTGCACCAATTTGAAATTGTGAAAGCTTCTAACCCATTCTCTTACTGTTGCAGACACCTTTGACAGCATGAGCCTAACCGACAACGTGATTAATGACCAGTTTCGTAGTAGTATATATGTGATAGATGGGCCGGAAAAAAAGGCCCTGCGTTTTCTGGAAGGTGGTAGAATGGATATGAAGTCATACTTCTGAAAATGATTGCAATTTGGTTGGCATCTGACGGTATGGCCGAAGGGCTATGGGCTGGCTGGCAAATGTCCATACTGTACATTGGCCGGAAAAATTGAGGGCTCTTTGGTGAGGGGCTAGAGGGCTTAAATTTGCTTTCCCAAAATTTCGGAGGGCGTATGGGCCGTTGGGGGTATGGCCATTCGCGTATGGGCAGTTGAGGGGGTCTGAGTGGTTTGGTGGTAGCGCCTACCGACGAGGGGGCTATGGTCGGCGAGGGGGTTAATCTCCTAGCCCCCCGGCCAATGTGATGTGTGTGGCGTCGCGTGTGTATCAGTAGCTGCGTCAGTCAGTTTGTACACACCACTTGTTGTAGTGACAACCGCGATAGCCTACCGTAACCGTGTACGCGCCACACACTGTAATTGTAGCGTTTAGGGCGCCGCGTGATCGAGTTTTGCCGCTCGCCTTTGTTCTCGCTCATTCTCTCCGTCTGGCTACCTGGCGAGCGGTCGTGTTATTATTCTTCTGTCTATTTAATTAATTGTTGGTTGGAGGTAAAAGTTGTTCTCGGATCGGCAACTACTACAAACCCTCAGAAGACCAATAAAACAACTGGCGACCAACGGTGGCATTCGGCGATCGTGGAAGAAAGAAAAAGACGATTTCCGAGGGAGGACGGTATTTCTTCACCTACCAACTTTCGGACGCACGCCTGGTTGGCGGCTGCTCTCAACTCAGAAGAGGAAGGACGCCCTAACACCAACGGTCGGCGTTTTTTCTCACTGATTTGGTTGGAGAGGAGGTCTCAGTACTTGTGATCTAATCACTTGTACCCCTCCTCATCTTCATTCCTGCCGAAGGAGGAGTCGCCTACTCCATTCCTGCCGAAGGAGGAGTCGCCTACTCCATTCCTGCCGGAGGAGGAGACGCCTACTTCATTCCTGCCGGAGGAGGAGACACCTACTTGTGTCTACTCGTTCCTGCCGGAGGAGGAGAAGTCTGCGCGTGTCTACTCGTCCCTACCGGAGGAGAACTCGCAGCGTTCGCACCGGAGGAGGATTCGCAGCGTTCGCACCGACGGAGGAACCGTACGTCCGTATCGGGGAAGGATCCGCATCGGAGGAGGAACCGCACGTCCGTACCGCAGGAGGAACCGTACGTCTGTACCGCGGGGAGCCTTCGCAGTGCCGAAGTCTTCGCAGTGTCGCACGGTCAGCGTTTCTTCGCAGTGCGACAACGTTTCTTCGCAGTGTCGCACCGCCAACGTTTCTTCGCAGTGTGACAACGTTTCTTCGCAACGTCGCGGCTCCGCAGCTTCGCAGCTTCGCACCGCCGGGCGCCGAATTGAAACAACGCGGAAACAACCGGAAACAACGCGGAAACTACAGGAAATCGTGCAACAACCACCGCGATGTCAAACAAACGACTACACATCCCTGCACCGCAGCCCTACTGGCAGACAACTGATGATCAACCCCCTCTTCGATGGCCACTCTGGGAGCGGCTGTTTTCTGCATTCCTAACTGGACTGGACGCAACAAGGGACAACACAGCGAAATTAACGGACAAGGAAAAGAACGATTTTCTACTTTCGTTTTTGGGGACAGCCGCGCTGCCTCAATTCGCCAGTCACCCTGTGTTCAACGCCGATCCAGATGCCAGCTTCGAGGAATTCCTGACAGCTGCCCGGGAGACATTCTACAGGCCAATCAACCCAGTGAGGGCTCTGTTCGACTTCATGCAGCACTCACAAGGATCTACTGAGTCAATCACTGATTACCTCCGTGTACTCAGGACTCTGATCCAGCAGTGCACCTTCCCGGTCGAGGAGGGAACCAGACGCGTGGAGGAGCGAACGCTAATCGACTACCTGCTAGCGATTCAGATGGTGCGAGGACTACACAGTCGGGACACACAGGAGAAATTGCTCGCCCAGGATGCAGTGGATTTGGCAAAATTCACTCAACTCGTGTTGGCAGATGAGAGCGCAAGGAAGGATGCTGCAAAGATGGCACCAGGCTCATTGCAGATCAGCGCTGCCTCACACCAGAAGCGCAACTGGGGCAAGGGACCAAGTGCAAAAGGCCGGAAACCTCAGCAGCCACACCCCAGTGCTTCAGCCAACAGTCAGACTACTAGTAAGAGAGGATGCCGGCATTGTGGAGATCCATCACACGCAGACAGCAAGGATTCCAGATGCCGCGCCAGAGGTCAAACCTGCAGCAACTGTGGCAAGAAGGGACACTTCCAGCGAGTCTGTAGGGGCAAGCCATGCTCTACCTCGCGCCCTCAGCCCAAACAACAGTGTCAACTCACACATCAGATGCGCAGCAATCACAAAAAGGGCCGGAAAAGTGTCAATGCGCTGCACACCAATCCACCTTACTGTGAGGTTCAAATCGCGTCTACTGACGATGCTCCAGAGGAACCACTGCGATTGATGGTCGATACTGGATCGGATGTCACTGGAATCACTCACGATGAGTTCCATAAGCACTTCCGATGGACTAGACTGCAGGAGGCCGACCCAATCGTCAATTTCGATCAGTCTGAAGTGTCAATCGAAGGACAATTCCCTGCTCAACTGTCATTCCAAGGACGGACTGCCAACGTGTCAGTGTATGTGTTTGGCAATTCCTGCAACAATACACTGGGCATGGACGCAATGCGTGCTCTGGATCCAGTGCACATCACTATCCAGTCAAGGAGCAGCACTGTTTGCGCAGTCACCCAGTCCAGCTTACCAGAGGATGTCAACGACGGTGCTCCAGCTAGGAACAAGCCACCAGCAGACGTCTCTGAGGGATCAGCTACACAGGTACCCAGTCTGTCAACCAAGGACACTGAGACCTGGGAGAAAGCAGGATTGCTGCCGCTACTACACAGCTTTCCTCAGCTGACAAGCAGGGACATTGGCACTTTCCCAGGATTCAAGCATCGAATCAGACTGAAGCCTGATGCCAGGGTACCACCCGCTCAACCAGTTCGCTCCATTCCAGTGCGCTTCGAGCAGCTTGCAGAGAAGGCAGTCAAGGAAATGGAGGAGCAAGGCATCTGGGAGAAGGTCGAACACTCAGACTACGTGCATGGAATGGTCGTGGTGGCAAAAGCAGATGATCCAAATGCTGTACGCATCACTTCCGACCTGTCTCCACTCAACAAAAACGTGGATCCAGTGCTGTATCCACTACCCAACATCCAGGACTTGCTGTACACACACCTCGCTGCTGCTACAGTGTTCAGCAAAATCGACCTGCGGAAGGCCTACTTCAACATCGAGCTTGAGGAAGAGTCTCAGTTACTAACGACTACAGTAACACCCTGGGGCTACTACGCTTATCGAAAGCTGCCCATGGGACTCAAGGATTCTGCAGCAGTTTTCCAGAAGCTGGTTCATGAAACGCTTGCTGGGATTCCTGGATGCCAGCCCTACATAGATGACATCATTGTCTATGGAAGGAATCGAGAGGAGCACGACCGCACTTTACAGCTTGTGTTGCAGAAGTTGGATGCAAAGAACCTCCGACTGAACCTCAGCAAGTGCACAGTCGCCTCACCTAGCATCTCGTTTCTGGGCCATGTAATCGCCAACGGATGTGTCAGACCGGACCCACACAAGTTGGACTCGATTCAGAACATGGAACGGCCCCAGAACAAGTCTGATGTCCAAAGTTTTTTGGGCGCGATCAACTACCTGAGCAAGTTCGTTCCTAGCCTGACCGACGCCTCAGAACCACTTCGTGTGCTCACCAGAGCAGACACGAAATTCAAGTGGGAGCAGCCTGAGCAAGCTGCATTCGATCGGCTCAAATCACTGATTTGTGACAAAAGAGGACTCAAACTCAAGATGTTCGATCCAGAGAAACCCACCATCGTGACTACAGACGCCTCTGCCTATGGAATAGGTGGAATGCTGTCTCAAGTGCACTGCAGTCAGGAGTACCCAGTGGCATTTGGACACCACACGCTGGACCCCACCAAACGGCGTTGGGACACCACAGAGAGGGAAGCATTCGCTGCCATGTTCTTCTGTGAACACTGGGAGAAGTACCTACTTGGCAGTCACTTCACACTATGCACGGACCACCAGGCTCTGCAAGCTTTGCTGCATCGACAGGCCAACCAACGGCGATCTCAGAAGTTCGAACGTTGGGTCCATCGCCTCAACGTTTTTGACTACACAGTCGAATTCGTGGCTGGAAGAAAAAACTACATGGCAGATGCATTGTCAAGGCTGCAGAAGGTGCCAGATGTGCCTAGAATTCGCAGTACCACTCAGAAGGGCTTTTCCATCGAGAAAATAGCGAAAGCTACTGATCAGGACCCTCAACTGCAACTTGTGAAGCGTTTCTGCACTACAGGCTGGCCAGCTAAGCCTAGACTGCCGCCTCAACTCCAGTCAACAGTGTACCACACTCTACGTGACAACTTCTCCCTGGAGCATGGATGTGTCGTGCGAGACAAAGCTCAGATTCTGGTTCCAACCTCACTGCGAACAGATCTGCTGTCCATGGCTCATGAGGGACATCCAGGCATCGTTGCTTTCAAACGGAAGCTCAGAGAGACCTACTGGTGGCCTGGAATGGCTACAGAGGCTGAGCGTTTCGTCAGGAACTGTGGAAACTGTCTCAATTCAGCCAAGTCAGCACCCAAGTTACACCTGCAGGGCCAACATCTGTACACGCCAAGGGAGCCGTGGGAGGAATTCTCTATCGACATCACAGGGCCATTCGATAACGCCCCTGCTCACCAGAAAAACATCGTTGTGCTCGTGGATAACTACTCCAAGTTCCCAGAGATTCTGTGCACGAAGGACACCACTTCTGGCAGAATCATCCGCTGGCTGAAGGAGATTTTCGCTCGTTTTGGCAACCCAGCCAAAATAATCTCTGATAACGGACCACAGTTTGTCAGTGACGAGTTTCGAAACTTCCTGACAGAATGGGACATCATCCATGAGACAACACCTGTCTACACTCCTCAACAAAATGCGTTCGTGGAGGTCTTCAATCGATTCATCAAACACCACATACAGACGTTCAGCTCGAGTCTACCGTGGGAAGAAGGCCTTCAGCGATCCCTCGCTCACTTTCGCGCTACACCTCGAGAGGGCCAGGAACTTAGCCCTGCGCAAAAGTTTTTCGGACGCAGACCTCGATTGGGCTGGGAAGTCTACCGACAGCCCCGCAAAACGGCTAAAAAAGAGGAAGGAGGGGAAGACAAGCAATCGCGGCAAAGACAACAGCAATCAAGCAAAAATACTGCTAGCTCAGGGCAACTGTTCACTGTTGGGCAGAAGGTGCGCACCAAACGACCTCACACGCCTAAAGGACTCAGCCCCTGGAGCAACAAAGTGCTGACTGTTGTAAAGGTGCTCGGCAGATTCAACTACTTGCTGTCTGACAAGCAGAAGTGGAACGGGCGCAACATGCAACGTGTTGTTGACCGGCCGGGACCATCCGTCTACGAAGCTGAGGCCACTGCGCCAGAACCAGCTCAGCCGCGACCACAAGGACGACACCACCCACAGCGGAATCGTCAACCGCCAGACCGTCTTGGAGACTGGCTGTACTACTAACTGACGATTTCGCTTCAAGAAAGAAGAAGGTGGTTGATGTGTGTGGCGTCGCGTGTGTATCAGTAGCTGCGTCAGTCAGTTTGTACACACCACTTGTTGTAGTTAGGGCCCGACCGGATATCCGGATCCGGATCCGGATCCGGCCGGATATGGCCATATCCGGATCCGGTACCGGATCCGGATATTACCTGCCGGATACGCCGGATATCAGTCACAGATGAGAAAACGTGATTTTTACGTATTTTGAACATAAATATTGCATTCGACCGAATGCTTGTTAGAAACTTCTTGAGGCGATTGTAATCCATGACCCCAGTAGTTCGTATAACCCTGATTTCTGTGCAAAGGATAACACCCTCATTTTTGACAAAGCTAATTTTTCACCTTGACTGAAAGTAAAAATTTAACCGGTCTTGTGAGAAAGCTGAGCTCTTCAGGTTAACTTGCAAAATTTGGCAAAGATCCGATGAAGGGTTCTTGAAATATTTACGTTAAAAATTCTAAAATAAAAAAACGAACTATTATTGAGGCAAGTTTCCAGTTATCAATTTCTAGCCACGGTGATAAAATATGCAAATATGCAAAAAATATGTACATATCTCATTTTTGCATGCATATGATATATGCAATATCACATGCATCGCAAAAACCCGATATTATCCAACCCTAGTTTGAACTACAATTATGGATGTTGTTTTGAATCAACTGTTATAGAACAAAGAAATGTATATATGTGGTTTATTGCATTCTAAAAAATGTTTAAGTTGATCAATGATATCCGGCATATCCGGATCCGGATCCGGCCGGATATGGGCATATCCGGATCCGGATCCGGATCCGGTAGAAATTTGTATCCGGTCGGGCCCTAGTTGTAGTGACAACCGCGATAGCCTACCGTAACCGTGTACGCGCCACACACTGTAATTGTAGCGTTTAGGGCGCCGCGTGATCGAGTTTTGCCGCTCGCCTTTGTTCTCGCTCATTCTCTCCGTCTGGCTACCTGGCGAGCGGTCGTGTTATTATTCTTCTGTCTATTTAATTAATTGTTGGTTGGAGGTAAAAGTTGTTCTCGGATCGGCAACTACTACAAACCCTCAGAAGACCAATAAAACACAATGTATGGAAGTGTTGACTAAAACACATATGTACATACATCAGGTCATCCACCGAAGCAAGAGTGGGTTGGGTTGGGGGGTCTGAAGCCCAAATTCTAGGGCGGTTGGGCCCGAAAACGTTTAAAAAACACTATTTTTCGGCTATAAAAATCCTAAAAAATCTAATCTCCAACTTGGACTCAATTACAGCTAAAAGCTGCTGTTTTACAGCGGATTTTAGCAATTTTTGTGTCTGAAACTCTAAAAAATTAAGAATCTAAGAAATCCAAATCTAAGAAAAATTGGAAAAATGGTTTCAGGGGGAGGGTCCCGGATCAGGGGTCTGGAACCTAAATTGGGTGGGGTGCAGACCCTGGGACCCCTTGTTACATGTATGCTAGAAAGAGTCACCGAAATGACAATTGATAAGAACCAAAAATGTCGAGAAAGTTCTGCAAATTTGGTTTCCGAAAATACAGTGTGTCACCAAAGTTTGGGGGTGCGAGTGGCCGTAGGGGGTATGCGCTGACTGGCAAGTGTTAAGAGCGATAGAGGATTGAGGGGTGGTGCGTATAGGCATCGGTTCGGCAGGTTATGGAGTACGGCCACCCAGACCCAGACTCAGACCCATGTACGTACTACAATGTACGTACGTACTAAGTGATACATTGCATAGTACACCTGTGGCAGCGTGTTGACGTGGGTTGCCGCCTTTAACCTCTGATGTCTTTGAGCTACTGTATGTACCCCTTCAGACCGACTCTACCATCTCTAGCAATTTTTAGTAGATTTTTGTGCAGGAAATAATTATAAAATACGTATAGGTATTTATATGCGTAGAAAGACTTTCTTATGCTGTTGTTGACTTCTACGTACGTACGCATGTGATAAATTATGCATAGTTCTTCATCTGCATGTATAAAATCGTGTCTCTTACTGCATTTTCAGCAGACAGGCACCCTCGCCTCCAGTCAACGTCTGCATATATGGCTTTTGTACCTTCAAAATTTTACACCATTTAGTTTAGTAGCGCTTAATCGTAAGTCTTTGGAATTTGGAGTAAACTTGATAAATTTATGTCTAACAAAGCAGTGTAGACATCAGGTTTGAACAAAACGCATGTTCAATTAAATTCAATTATTTTTTCGATTTTTACTTTTTTCAAAAGACATTCTGTCAGCCGCTGACACTACGCGGACACAAGCGGACACTTGTCCGCGCGGACATGTGTCCGGGCGCGGACAGCGGACAAAGTATAAACCCACCTTAAAACTTCGATTACGGATTGCTGGCTTATACAGTATAGATAAAAAATGTCCCATTGCTTTTTCGGCCTTCACTCAAACGTTTCGTTCTCAGTCACTTCTTTACCGATTTGGCTCATATTTTCGGCAAAAATTAACAACATGGGTGGCTAAATATTCTGCAAGTTTAGTGCCAAAATTCCGACTCATACTGGTTTTATGACCCAAAAACTAGGAATGAGGGTGGTCCACGCAAATTTATTTTTTTCCGGTAATACAAGGAGTACAGGCCTGAAACTTGCAGGAATTATTGGTGTTGCCACTGGGCATAAGATACTAAGCACACAGCCCTGTAGCTCAAAGGGCACTAAAAGTGGGGAATTTCAAAAACATGACTAAATATGACTTTTCTTCGTAAAACCGGCAAAATGACGATTCTAAAGATTTCGATTTTCAAAAAACGCTGCAGGGATGGTTCCTATGGTGTGGAACAGAGTTTAAATATCAGGTTCATTTATTTGTCGAACTTCCTGCTACAATCTGTGCCGACTAACAACAGATTCAGTGCTTTGATTCTAGAAGGTGCGGATTTCTTAACTATGGGATTTTCACTCATGTTTTTGAAATTCTCCAATTTTAGTGCCCTTCGAGCTACAGGGCTACCTGCTTAGTATGTCATGCCCAATAGCAACACAAATCATTCCTGCAAGTTTCAGGCCTGTACTCCTTGTATTACCGAAAAAAAATAAATTTGCGTGGACCACACTCAATCCTAGTTTTTGGGTCATAAAACCAGTATGAGTCGGAATTTTGGCACTAAACTTGCAGAATATTTAGCCAACCATGTTGTTAAATTTTGCTGAAAATTTGAGCCAAATCGGTAAAGAAGTGACTGAGAACGAAACGTTTGAGTGAAGGCCGAAAAAGCGATGGGACATTTTTTGCCAAACTGCGTAGGGGGGTTCCAGACGAGCTAGGACTGGCCAAATGGATTCCAAAAAAATTTTTTTGCTCAAAAATTGTTTTGGGCCAAAAATTCTTAATCTAATCTAAAGGTTACCTAAAAGTTCCAATTTTTAAGTCCGAACTATTATTAATACGAAAAAAATTGAGTTGAAAGTTTTGGTCCCATAGTTAAACGAGCCGATTTTTGAGTGCTTATATTCTGGGAATGGAGGGTCAAATCCACAAACCCTTGCAAGTTTAACATAACTTATGAATGTCTATTAGCGCACCAACGCACAGCCCTCTACGCAAAACTTCGACTTTCATGTTGGAATACCAAGACTCGATCGAATCAGAGACTGCCTCTTACATTTTTCGTCAGTTTTCTTTGTACAATCAATCAATAACCACGCTCTAATAAAAACACATTGACAAAGAGCCTTCTTTACAAAGAAACCACGTTGTCGCGTGTTGGTCGTGGGTAGTTTACGCTACCCCGTGTGCACGGTGGACCCGGCATCGGTGGATGCGATGTGTTTGTGGGTTCGGAACCTGTCGAGGCGATGGGAAGTAGTGGACACAAAGCGCAACCCAGGCGAGGATCAATGGCAAGTAGATAAATGGGACCAAACCTTAGCTGTCTTGCACACACCGACAGTAAAGGGGAGGGGAGGGGAGGGGAGGGTTGTTGTTAAGGAGGCTGCCGGACCTTGTGCGTCTTCCTGCTCTATAGCAGCTGGCTACTCCTAGTCCGAAAGGCCAAAAAGTTACAACAACAACGTTGTACGCTATTGTAGTACAAAGAAATCAGAAAACTAACCATCAAATCCATAATGTTAGTGAAGACTCGAGCATGTCTCAAAAAAGGGTGTTCATCAGCCAGACAATCAACACTGTCCGAAGCGGTGAGGCCGAAGATTCGCTTCAATTCGGGACAACTGTGAAAGACTCGCTTATAAATACACAACCCCGGCACCACCAGATTGCCACCACACCGCTCTAACACCATACTCCAAGTGTCCTAAAACAGTATTTTTAAGTTAGAAAAAGAAACTTCCTCGCCTAAAACCGTTAAAACTGAATGAAGTCTGTTCAAATAAAAATAAGCGACCTGGCGGTTTTTGGCGAATAGCTTTTTATGAAGGCGTCGGACCGACTTGGGCCTCTGGATCAAAGTTGTAGACACGGTCGAGCTCCGGCCCGGGGTAAAGCCTAATCTGCGCTACGTTTGCTCTGAACACTAATTTGCGCAACGTAAAACATGAGCTTTTTCCCTAATTGCGATGAAAATGAGATGACCCCAGAGATCGAATCTACAGTCTCCGGCGACTCCAATGATGCTTTTGTGACGTTTCTAGGTAAAAGTGTTCCAGAGATATGGCTGCTCAAAATTTGAAAAAATCGCTAAAATGGCGTTTTCTTGAAAACTTCACATAGAAGGGGAACAATACGCAGATGGATTTGGCTGAAACTTCCTGTTTGGGGTAGTTATGACCGCTGGAATCGATGCTGACACTTCCCGCCTTGAAAACCTCACCCTGATACCGTAATTTAGATTCCAATAAGGGGCCGTAATTCAGATTCCATTAAGGGGTGGTCAGCTACAAGAAAAACGGGTTTGTTTGTACTCTCTAAACACAAATTTTCCAAATTTGCAGGTCAGAAGTAGCAGTGTTGTAATGACGTTTGCAAACGCCTAAAAATGATTGCGGATGCTTATGATGGATTGGACAGCTCACGTTTGTTTGTGTTTGTGAATTTACACGTTGGTGAAACAGAAATCCGTTTGTAATTGTGATGAATTGCGATGAATTGTAAATTGGTGAAACAGGCCCCAGGTCGCTTATTTTTTGAACAGACTTTATAAACAAATTTGTTTTCTTCTAAAAGGAGCCTACCTTCAGTAGTTTTCTGCGCCGTTCCGACATCACAGCATTGGATCTATTATTAGTTTGCACGTGTCGACTGAATTTGGCTGTGGATAGTGAGCGTCTCTGTGACTTGAGAAATTCGATTTCGTGAGCCAAAGCCACTTCCCGGTCGAGACAGACGCTCGAGCTGTCCGCCGACATACCGGAGGCGGTAGGCTGGGGAGAGGGCGACGGGACCGCCTCTCTGTTCTTCTTTATCCTTTCATAGATGCTGTTTCCCATGACAGCTGAAAGCAATTTGCTACTGTAGCTCCGCATTCTTTTAGAGCAAGCAGGAGACTTTTTTGCGAATATAAACTATTATGGAGCGATTTGAACCTTGCGACCGAAGTTGTAGAGGAAGTCCAGCCCTAGCCCACGGTGTGCCCTAATCTGCGCAGCGTTTGTTCTAAACACTAATTTGCGCAACGGAACAAAAAAATCAGTATTCTCCTTATTAAGACATAGCTAAATGAGCGTAGCAGTCGATTCTAGAGTTTTCGATACTCTTGCAATGCTTTGATGACTGTTCCATTCTAGGTCCAACCGATCCAGAGTTATAGCCGGTCAAATTTGACTGATCGAAAAATCCAAAAATGGCCCACACTGATAGCCAATTTCGATATAGAGCAATCATGAATTTGCACCGGTTTAGTTATGCAGCCAAAACATCTGGCACGGAATGATGATGACCGCTGGAACGCATTATTAGAGTCGTCGATGACTCTCAAATCTATCACTATAATCTCCATTCTAATAAGGAAAAATTTTCTTCCGTTGCATAAATTAGTTTTCAGAACAAACGTTGCGCACATTTACAGCATATCGTGAGCAAGAGCTTGAATTTCGCAATTCGCCATAAAATGTTGTTCGCAAAACGCCGCCAGCTGGCATTTTGTAGAAAGACTACGTAACTACTGTACTATAGAACGTAAACTAAAAAATCAGCAGGAAATAAAGTCGCGTTGTTGACATACTGTATGTAGTATGTGGTCAAGAATTTCAAATTGATAATAAAACTAATAACATATAAAGAAAATTATTACCTACAGCTAGAGACCTGCGCGGGCCGCCTTTTTGGCGGCCCGGCCCGGATTTTCAAATTTCCAGCCCGGCCCGGCCCGGCCCGGCTGACATTTCGTGCCGGGTAGCCCGGCCCGGCCCGGCATCTCAAAATTTTCAGGCCCGGCCCGGTCCGGCCCGGCAAATTTAGAATGGCTCAAAAACGCTGAATATCGCTATTTTTAGCAATTGCAAAGTAAAAACGAAAGTTTTATGGTAAGTAAAAACAGTTGAAGAGGCTAAATAACGAAAACGTTTGTTTAATGTTTACGAAAATCCATGTCACTGTTTGGAAGTGAGTTGAAAATCAGAAATGCCGTTTTAGCCGTTATATTTTAGAGTATAAGTTGGTGAAGGTTTGTTCTGTGCAAAACTATATGGAGAATCTGATAAAATATTTCTTAAACCACCGGCGATAACTGACAACCTGTAACTAACAACAGAGAGAAATACAAGAAGTGTCAGTGCATGTTGACACACAATCGCATATTGTCCCGAAGCAACAGAATGCCGTCAATGGAGTCTGGCTTCAGACGGCAACGTCTCTCTTGAAGGGTGTAGCCGGCGGCACTGAAATTGCGCTCGGACGGTGCACTTGAAGCGGGAACACCAAGCAAGTGGTGCGCCACCAGGCTCAAACGCGGGAACAGCTCCTTGTGCCGCTTCCAAAACTGTTTATCGTGAAAGTATCCTTTCTGTAGCCGTACTTAGCTTTTTACCGAAAGAAACAAAATGACGCCCTAGCGCAAACAGATAAGTGTAATGAAATCGTAATGAAGCATCCATGGCGCCTTTCTTCAGTAAAACACCTGGGCGCTGATTGTATGTATGTACATTGATGAGAATGGTCAAATTTCATTAATCAAGTAAACACCGGCCTGGCCCGGCCCGGCTTGAAAACACAATTTTTGCGGCCCGGCCCGGCCCGGCTAAAAATCCCCGCCGGGCCGGCCCGCGCAGGTCTCTACCTACAGCTACCTTTATTAGTTATCTACGTTGTGCACCAAGAGACATTGGTATTTGAAAGCTAAACTTGCCGTGCAAGCAGTGCGCTTGAAAACAGCTTCCTCTTACGCAGACAGGAGCGAGAAAATGCGTCGCAATTATCAGCTTTATGTCAAGCTAAATTAGCGGCTTATAATTGAAGCTGTGGGAACGGAATCTACCAGCTGGTGTCGGGCGCACTAATAACAACCTTATAAGTACTGTATTGCCAGGCTGCCGACAAAACCACAGTGTAATTAAACGGCTGGACTAAAAATGCCTACATCTACACAGCACCACCGCTGGCGCTCAATACAGTATGAATTTTTAAAACCTTACATTGACCAAAAATAGTGTCGATGAGAAAAGCAATCAAGGGCCAACAAACAACTATTATTTTTGCTAAATAGGGCTGGGAGCATTTCATTTGTAATGGGCTCTCCTTAAAAGGGCAGGTGTCGGCGAGAGGTTCCTAAGGCCATCGTTCTTTCCTCTTTTTTACGAGCCAACTGGAGCAAGTGAGTTTTCAAAAAAAATTCTAAATTTGTAGCTTGTGCTATTTTTATTTAGCCATCCACTGAGGTAATAACTCTTAGACGCAGAAGCGTGATTCTATGTGGGGTACTACTCCAAATGGAGTAGCTTCTGCCAGTAAGGGATAAGGATGAGTAGCCCTAAACCATAAATAGATATTTAATTAAGCCGAGCAATCCTATAATACTGGCTGGTTAAGAGTAGCCATTACAATGGTTGATTCAGTGTGATTCCTCTATAGAAGCCTAACTTAGGTGATGTCAGTTGTTTTAGTTATTTAGAACGAAAGATGGTAGGTTTAGCCATACATTTAGCTGGGTTTTCGGCTGGGGGGGTTCCGGATCCAAAATAGGGTTTCAGCGACCTTTTTTTGGTGTCCAAAAGTGGGTTTTAGCGACCTTTTTTGGGCTCAAAACAGGCTTTTGAGGACTAAAAATCGGGTAAAAATCCTGTCAGAAGTGCAAAAATGCCCTGTAAAACCCTATTTATTGGTTTAAAATGTGCAGAAAACCCTATTTTTTATTAAAAACGTGCAAAAAACATGTTTTTGCTTTAAAACATGCAAAAAAGCTCTATTTTACTCGACAGAATACAGCTAAAATGCATATCTGGAACCCTATTTAGAGATTTTGAAACCCAAATTAGGGCCCTGAAACCCTGTTTAGGGTTTTTGAGACCCAAATTAGGGTAGCGGAACCCTATTTAGGGCTTTTCAAACCCAAATTAGGGTTCCGGAACTCTACTTTGGGCCTCCAGAAACCCTGTTTAGTCTCTATGAAACCCAAATCAGGGTCCGGGAACCCTATTTAGGGTTTCAGAATTCCAAATTAGGGTTCCGGAACCCTATTTGGGCCTCCAGAAACCCTGTTTAGTCGCTGTGAAACCGAAATTAGGGTTCCGGAGCCCTACTTTGGGTTTCAAAAACCCTATTTAGGGCTCCGGAACCCTATTTATCGTTTCAGAAACCCAAAGTAGGGCTCCGGAACCCTATTTAGGGTTTCAGAAACCCAAAGTAGGGCTCCGGAACCCTATTTAGGGTTTCAGAAACCCAAATTAGGGTTCCGGTACCCTATTTAGGCTTTCAGATACCCAAAACAGGGTTTCGGAACCCTATTCAGTGTTGCCAGGTCCAGAGAGTCAAATCCCCCTAAATCACGAAAAAAATCACCCCAAAATCCCCATAAAAATATCAAATCCCCCTAAAAAATCCCCCAAATCTAAATTCAATTTTGCAGCTGCAGAATGGTATCTATGCTGTTTGTGTAGTGAAAGGACACAAAATTATAGCGAAGTTGACTTCTTCCTAAAACTGCGATTACCAAGGTATTTGCCTAATTTTCTGTTAATTTTCTAAAAACTCACCTGAATGTGAAACTAAAACGAAAGTTCACCGTTTTTTAGAGAAACGACGCAAACGCATGATGTACTGAGCTTCTAGTTGCTACATAACCCTTGGTGGAAACTTCTGTAATAACCAAAAACTAAAACATGAAGGAAAAATAGGCACTCAGAAATTTGTCTTTCAGTGCCTACAGAACACATTGCTTCCGCCAGGTTCTACATGTTATTCTCAGAAAAAAACGCGCTTTTCGTGAGCCATATGTAGTTTTCGAATTTTAATTTAGGTTTCCATTTTTACTTTTTTACTTTGTTACTTCCTGTCCACACAAATAACGTACGTACCGCAGCTTTCATTGTAGATTAATGTACATTTTATCACTCACGACAAATTCTTGCCTAAAATTTAGGCTGAAAATGTTGAGTTTTCAGAGAAGTTATTCAAATAGCTCAATGGCGCAATTCAACTGTTATGCAGCAAATTTTGTTTGATCTACCTAAAAAAGAGTATGAAATAGCCAGAATCGATTCGTGTAGCTTCCTAGACACCCCTGACAAGGTTACATGATCTAAACCCTCTTGAATTTCAAATTTTATGCCAAAAATTATCTGATTTTCACCAATTTCTGGGCCAGATTGAATTCCCCCTAAAAAACCCCTAAATTTTAAAAAATCCCCCCAAACTTTCCCCCTAACCCCCAAATCGAAATTTTGCCCCTAAATCGGAAAAAATCCCCCCAAATTTGGGGGGAATCCCCCAACCTGGCAACATTGACCCTATTTAGGGTTTCTAAAACCCTAAATAGGGTTCCGGAGCATTACTTTGGGTTTTTGAAACCCTAAATAGGGTCTCAGAACCCTATTTACGGCTTTTGAGACCAAAATTAGGGTTCCGGAACCCTATTTAGGGCTTTTGAAACCAAAATTAGGGTTCCGGAACCCTATTTATGGCTTTTGTTATGCTAAATTACGGTTTATAAGTCTTGAAACCCTGAATTTTAGCAGTTTGTAATAGGGTTCCGACGATATATCGATATCGATATCGAAAAGTCGATATATCGACCCTTTTTCCAATATCGATATCGATATCGATATCGCGATATTTCGCATCGATATTTTCGATATTTTTCGGGTTGGAAAGTAGGGCAAAAACAAAACTGACACCAAATTTATCTCTCTGGAACTGAAAAAATACAGTTTTTCCTGGACAACTCAGAGACCGATGGTAGTCAAAACCTAACAGTGGCATGATAGCTCTCAGAAACATCAATTTCTCGGCATTCTCAGCTTTCTGACAGCAACACTTACTTCTTAAATGCCTGCAGCAGCACTGAAGAGCTGCTCACTCCGCACACTTGTCACGTCTTGGCCACGGGTAGTTATGCAATCTTTTGTGTCAAGGGGACCCGGGCATCCGTGAGAGCCGTTGTTTGTGGGTTCGAAGCTGGTCGAAGCGACTGGAAGTAGTGGATGTAAAGCCCAAACCGGACCGCCAAAAGCCGGTGATGGCCAGTAGGTAAATGGGAACTGAACCGGCGCTTCCTAAGCACCTAATGGCAGCAACAAAGGGCAGGGTTGTTTGTAGGCAGGGCTACCCCATTGAATGGCTCTGAAACTCTGGAAAAAGCGAGGGGTGTCCTGAGCTGTCCGAAAGGTCAGTGAAACTCAAAAACAAACAACAACATTTTTAAAAAACAGGAGCAGGAGGGCAGAAGCAGACATGGGCTAGCATTTCGGCTGAGGGGGGTGGTAAATTTTCAAATCCTGAGGGGGTACCGGCAGATTGATGGGTGGTCGAAAGGATGGTAAGCAAAAAGTCCGATTTTTTTACTAAGGTCAAGATTTTTTGGCTTATTTGTCACTAAAATAAGTTAAAATACGCTATTCTATCTGAGCTCTTTATGTCTAATGAGGGCGGAGCATAGGCCTGAGGGGATCAACCTTTTATTGAAGGGCTTCAGAAGGGCCACTACCTTTTCTGCCATTCTCTGCTTAATTGATATCAGATCGCTGATTGCATCAGTACTTGACTGATAAGCAGCGAGAGCAGTTTGCTCTATCAAGTTTTCAGATTTTCTTGCATAACCATAAATATCGATATCGATATCGATATCGATCGATATTGAGTTGAAAATATCGATATCGATATCGATATCGAATATCGACGAATTTTGATATCGTCGGAACACTAGTTTGTAACCCAAAATAGGGTTTCAGAACCCCCCCAGAATTCGGCTGGGGGGTTTGCGGAAAATCGGGGCCTGGGGGGCTAACCCACCAAAACCCCCCAACTACATGTATGGGTTTAGCTGAAACCGAAGTACTGCAGAGAAGCAGACAGCAGCTGATCTCTTTTTTTGGTTGACAACCGTTAATTGATGCTGCCGAGAAAAAATAATAAACACCTGAATGCGCTATAGCTGCATTTCATTATATGGACTTTTCGTCGGCCAGTTGCTGGCGGTTCGCAGGTTGCAGCAAAACCAGCATGTCTTGCTCTTGCATTTCCTCTTGTGCTGCAGTCTTTTTCTACTTTACCTCACATGCATTCTCCTAGAATGCCCATGCTTGCTGGGCTGGCCATTTTGCGCAAGCCAGACATGAACTTTAGATCCGGCTCATACATGTAGGAGGGGGGGTTTGGGGGGTTTAGCCCCCCCCAGGCCCGATTTTCGGCAACCCCCCCCCCAGCCGAATTCTGGGGGGGGTTTCTGAAACCCTATTTTGGGTTACAAACTGCTAAAATTCAGGGTTTCAAGACTTATATACCGTAATTTAGCATTTCAAAAGCCCTAAATAGGGTTCCGAAACCCTGTTTTGGGTACCTGAAACCCTAAATAGGGTTCCGGAGCCCTACTTTGGGTTTCTGAAACCCTAAATAGGGTTCCGGAACCCTAATTTGGGTTTCTGAAACCCTAAATAGGGTTCCGGAGCCCTACTTTGGGTTTCAAAAACCCTAAATAGGGTTCCGGAACCCTAATTTGGGTTTCACAGAGACTAAACAGGGTTTCTGAAACCCTAAATAGGGTTCCGGAGCCCTACTTTGGGTTTCAAAAACCCTAAATAGGGTTCCGGAACCCTAATTTGGGTTTCACAGAGACTAAACAGGGTTTCTGAAACCCTAAATAGGGTTCCGGGACCCTAATTTGGGTTTCAAAAGCCCTAAATAGGGTTCCGGAACCCTAATTTGGGTCTCAAAAACCCTAAACAGGGTTTCAGTGCCCTAATTTTTGTTTCAAAATCTCTAAATAGGGTTCCAGATACGCATTTTAGCTGTATTCTGTCGAGTAAAATAGAGCTTTTTTGCATGTTTTAAAGCAAAAACATGTTTTTTGCACGTTTTTAATAAAAAATAGGATTTTCTGCACATTTTAAACCAATAAATAGGGTTTTAAAGGGAATTTTTGCACTTCTGACAGGATTTTTACCCGATTTTTAGTCCTCAAAACCCTGTTTTGAGCCCAAAAAAAGCTCGCTAAAACCCACTTTTGGACACCAAAAAAAGGTCGCTGAAACCCCCTTTGGAAATAGTGCTGAAACCCTATTTTGGATCTGGAAAACCCCCCCCCCAGCCGAAAACCCAGCTACATGTATGATCCGGCTACATTCCCATGTTCAGCTTAGGCTTAGCTGACTTGCTTGCCAACCTTCTCAATTTATTTTATTATTATTGTAAAACTTTTATTCAAACGAACTGGACATCGGAACTGCAAAATGCAGGAAGTACGATACCCTGATTAGACTACAAATTCAACTGCACTGAGTCCTTCTTTACAGGCTGGGTTGTGGAAGTGGGCTTTATTGACAGCGCTGCATCGGCTAGTTTAGTGTACATCGCTTCTCTTGCATAGAACTGTTTTTTAGAGGTCGTACTGTATTTACAGTATACTCGTCTGTGCTCAGACAAACACACTGTAGGAGGTCTGCTTGTTATGTGGTTGGATTCATTTGTGAGTGCACTGAGCATGAGCGCCTCATTCTTTCGTTACCGAGCAGTATCTGATTTCAGCCTGGCTCTGACCACTTATGTCACTGACCCCGATTTTCAGTCAACTCTGAATGCTGATCTGTATGTGTTGAGTGTTTTGTCGCAGCAGGCTTGTACATGATAGTAGAGATGTTCACGAGCCTAAAAATCGCGGCTCGGCTCGATTGTGAGCTCTGTTTTGGTCAGCTCGTTTGTGTGCGCCTCCAAGCTCGCTTGAGCTCGGCTCGCGAGCTTTAAATTTGGCGGAAAGCTCACCACGTAACTACATGAATAACTATTTGCCAAAAATTTCTTCCAGAAAAAATCTACTCCATTCAATTAAGCTAAATTACGGCCGGCAAATTTTTGGGTTCATTTGTTTTACTTGCTTCTCCATGCTATAATAACCTTACTACTGAACTACTGTATGTTCGTCTGAATAGCTAAATTAGCTATACACATTGATAAAGGGCGTTCTGCAAACGTCTCCAAGTGAGAAGTTGGTCGTCCATCACAGCTCTCACTCCATTCGTTACATAGGCAAAAGCCAGCTCCTTGTCCAAGTCCACTTTCACATTACAACCACCTGAGCCCGGATGACCCAATAGCCAACGATCTCTCTAAATTTGCATACAATACACAACTGTATACCGAACATGGCTGAGATTTGCTATAAATAGGTACCAATCGTTGAACTTTTCACTTGCATTACGTTATTATATGTGATTGAGAACCAAACGGCCTCAACCACAGTTTTTGACCATTTCCTCTACTGCATTTTGCGCAAGATGTTGAAAGACTATTGTGGGTCAAAAACCAGGCCGCACAGCACAGAAGGTGGGCAGTAGAAGCATAGCTTTAGCTTACACTGTCAGGGGGATGAGTGTACCAAAAGCCATGTCCCCAGTTGACCCGGAGACGGAGGGCCAGATCGCGCTGGTCTAGAAGCGTCGGTGTGCGCAAATGCTCGATAGTTTCTCCCCTGATCAGTTCTCCCTCAACCAACAGTGACAGTGTTCTGGCCAGTCCGCGAGCAGTGGCCAGTCCGTTGGCCCCCGGAATTTCTAATCGGTGCATCGTGGCATCGTTGAACGAATTAATACCGCCGCCCTGCAACCGGTTTGGTGCAGGCAGACTTTGCATCACTCACTTGAAACAACATTGAAAACATAGGAAAACATCGTTAATATGCAAATGAAATTGCCATTGCCTGTAGTTTGACTGTAGTGATTTCTGAGCCAGTTTGTTAGTATTGGAGCTGCTACTAGTACCTGTATATTGGGCCAGGGAGCGGTCCCATTTTTTTCTCGGGGGGGGGGTGGCGTTTCCAGCTGGTGGGGCCACCCAAACCACCTATGTACGTAGTACATCTACGTATGTATGTAAGGGGTGCCCTGTATACTAACTGATAGGGTTCTGAGAGCAGTTTTTCCAAACCCAGATAGGCTTCCAGTAAAAACAATCATACGAGCTCATCCAACATTTGTCTACAGTTGGAATGAATCTTGTTCATCAGGGACCGTGGAGACATGTGACTACGCATTTGGCGCAAGAAACCTATCAGGTTCCTCGGTCGGTGAAGGATTTGGCCCAGTAAGTCTCTGACCGGTGTAGGAGACACACACGCAACTCTTGGCTCCAACTCCGTCGGCAAACCGATGTAGAAGTCTATGTCTGAAATCGAGGAAGGAGGCAAAAGAAATCATTTTCTTCCAAACATTGTTTGATCATGGGCGCTTATACAAAACCCACAGGGTGTGCCAAAAAAAACAACCCAGCAGAGTTTTTGCTGTAGCAACCGCAAATCTCAACCGATTTGAATAAATCCTTTTTTACATGAAAGATAAATAAATTCTTGAAAGACTGATGTACCGTTTATTAAGATAGCCTGCTTAGTTCCTGAGATATTTGTCCTCAAAGTCAAAACAGAGACTTTGGCAGTGAACAAGAGTGATAAAGAACAACCCAGCAGACCAGTACCTTATGTTTACTGCCATTTTCGGTGACTATGTCATTTCTACTGAATTTCCAATCAATTTTAAGAGCCGGTTTCTCTAGGAATCGACTTTTGCTCCTTAACCTCCAGACAAATCTCAACTTTATGTCTCCGATTTGGCTACAATTTTGTATTTTGGTTTAATTTGACCTATAAAGCCATTTTATCACCTTCCCGGCCATTTTTGAGAGGGTCACTTTTTCGACTCTCTCACAGGTTTCGAGTCATAACTCGGGACAAAATGACCATAGGAACTTGCGAATTACATATTTAGAATCAGAAAAATATTTTCTTTCAAACGATACCCTACTCGACTGCATTACACGAAAAAAATTTTTTTCGAACCCCTTCCGGGACCGATTTGACCCCCACACAGTCATGTTCCCAACTGTTTTATTTCATGGAAATATAGCGCTATGTTTTTGCTTTCGACTAAAGAAAAAAATCGAGAAAAAAAGGGGGGAGAATTTGAGTTTTTGGGCCTTGAAAGTTAAAAATCAAAAAAAATTTTCCTTATAATGGGTTGCACACTGTAAGCAACAGAACTTGGTCAGTTTTGAATCGATTTCGGAGACCTTTGTCACAGGTATTGTAATGTTCATCTTGCACATAGCGCACAAACCTGGTCCTGGTTGCCGCTGTTTAACACGAGTTTTATGCATATTTTTTTTATTATTTTCAGTTTTGCAAACAATTTCTTGGTATCATTTGATGTTTCCCATAATGGGCGTCCAAATTGTCTTTTTGAAAAGAATTAGAGCTGGTAATCGGGCGGGCCCAACCCAAGCAATGCCTAAGTGAAGGATAGTTGGAAACTTTTGCATTGAATGAACATTCTGCTTACTTGGTACTTACAAGAAGTAAGCATCAATTAGCATTGTGCACTATAACGAATATTTACAGAGACTGCTTAGACTCTGTTACTCTAATTATTTGTTTTCTCCTTAAGCAATGCCATGTAAGATTTGCGTAAGTCAGTCAGAGAGACTAAGCCATAGACGAATCGGTTCCTTTTATGGCTTACCTCTCCGACTATGGCTATGATGTTCCATCGATGGCTATTGAACGCCTACTTAGCCATACATGGCTACTTAGTCCTCTATGGCTACTTAGCCCTCTATGGCTACTTAGCCTTCTATGGCTACCACTCTTCCACAGCATAGCCAACTATGGCTACATAGCCATCTATGGCTATGTAGCCATCTATGGCTACGTAGCCATAGATGGCTAAAAAGGCGGGGCCTCCTCGAGTTTAGCCATAGATGGCTACATAGCCATAGATGGCTATGCATCAACATAGCCATCTATGGCTACATAGCCATCTATGGCTAAAAGTGTGGGGCCTCCTCGATTTTAGCCATAGATGGCTACATAGCCATAGATAGCTACATAGCCATAGATGGCTACATAGCCATAGTTGGCTACCGCTCTTTCACAGCATAGCCAACTATGGCTACTTAGCCATCTATGGCTATGTAGCCATCTATGGCTACGTAGCCATCTATGGCTAAAAGTGGGCAGACCCTGTTTTTGTAGTCATAGAAGGCGACATAGCCATAGATGGCTATGTTGATACATATTTGGCTGAAAGTGAGCGGGGCCTGCCTTTGTAGTCATAGATAGCTACTCAGCCCTCTACGGCTACCCAGTTCGGGCAGACCAAACTCCGATTGGAGTAGTTTTCTGATGGTTCCCAATGAGCCCCTCGCATGACAGGACCGAATGTTATGACTTTTCGTGGTGGGACCCTAACTGGGAAGATTTGTCATCGGTAAGAAGTGCGCCAAATTCAAATCACTCAGGTACTGGCACCTTCTACTGAACCTAAATCGTCTTCATCCTCCAGGCCACCTCTGCCATTCGCTGACTTCCAGATCGTACCAGAACCACTTCGATCATCCAGCCCGCCACTTACGATTTGCATGTCATCAATCTTCGCCGAAGTACTATCCCGGGAATCCGCCAATTTGGAGTCGAAGAAGGTGAAGCTGCCGATTTTCCTTCAGCTTTCCACGATTCCCACTCTTCTAGCTTCTGTACTTCTTCAACAAACTCTCTCCTTCCAGCCACACCACTTTGATCTACTTTAAATCGTCCCGCCGAAGTACTATCCTGAGAATCGGCCGATTTGGAGTGGAAGAAGGTGAAGCTGCCGATTTTCCTTCAGCTTTCCACGATTCCCACTCTTCTAGCTTCTGTACTTCTTTGCATGGTTTCTCCTTCGAGGCACACCACTTCGATCCACTTCAAATCGCGCCGCCAAAGTACTATCCCGAGAATCGGCCGATTTGGAGTGGAAGAAGGTGAAGCTGCCGATTTTCCTTCAGCTTCTTCGAGGCACACCACTTCGATCCACTTCAAATCGCCTCGCCAAAGTACTATCCTGAGAATCGGCCGATTTGGAGTGGAAGAAGGTGAAGCTTCCGATTTTCCTTCAGCTTTACATGGTTTTAAGTCTTGTAGCTTCCATGCTGCTTCAATACCTTGTGGGCCTCCAGCCACACCGCTTCTAATCCACTTTGAATCGTCCTGCCGAAGTACTGCCCCAGAATCGGCCGAGTTAGGAGTGGCAAGAGATGAAGCTGCCGATTTTCCTTCAACTTTCCGTTATTTTAACTACTGCTTCAAATACAAAGTTTGCATCAAATATGCTTACTACAATATCCGATCCAATCGGGACCATCATATTCAGACTTAGCTAAGTGAGAGCTTTTGATTGAGTACCTACATGCCTATGTTACGAAGCAGCGATAAAAAGTTAGAAAATTTGCATAAAAAATTTGCATATTCAAAATGTCAATTTTTACGTAGCCATCTATGGCTACATAGCCATCTATGGCTACGTAGCCTTCCATGGCTAAAATGGCTCGATTGATTTTAGCCATAAAAGGCTACATAGCCATAGATGGCTATGTAGCCATAGATGGCTATGTATAATTCGATAGCCATCTATGGCTACTCTCAAAATGAAACTGAAATTCGGGATTTGCCGATCAGCTATTTCAGTTTCATTTTGAGAGTAGCCATATTAAGCTATCGGATTTTTGTGTAGCCATCTATGGCTACATAGCCATCTATGGCTATGTAGCCTTTTATGGCTAAAAACGATTGACCCATTTTAGCCATGGAAGGCTATGTAGCCATAGATGGCTATGTATAATTCGATAGCCATCTATGGCTACTCTCAAAATGAAACTGAAATTCGGAATTTGCCGATCAGCAATTTCAGTTTCATTTTGAGAGTAGCCATAGATGGCTATCGAATTTTTACGTAGCCATCTATGGCTATGTAGCCTTTTATGGCTAAAAACAATTGAGCCATTTTAGCCATAAAAGGCTACATAGCCATAGATGGCTACGTAAAAATTGACATTTTGAATATGCAAATTTTTTATGCAAATTTTCTAACTTTATAACGCTGCGTCGTAACATAGGCATGTAGGTACTCAATCAAAAGCTCTCGCTTAGCTAAGTCTGAATATGATGGTCCCGATTGGATCGGATATTGTAGTAAGCATATTTGATGCAAACTTTGTATTTGAAGCAGTAGTTAAAATAACGGAAAGTTGAAGGAAAATCGGCAGCTTCACCTCTTGCCACTCCTAACTCGGCCGATTCTGGGGCAGTACTTCGGCAGGACGATTCAAAGTGGATTAGAAGCGGTGTGGCTGGAGGCCCACAAGGTATTGAAGCAGTATGGAAGCTACAAGACTTAAGTTTGAATCAAATATGCTTACTACAATATCCGATCCAATCGGGACCATCATAATCAGACTTAGCTAAGTGAGAGCTTTTGATTGAGTACCTACATGCCTATGTTACGACGCAGCGTTAAAAAGTTAGAAAATTTGCATAAAAAATTTGCATATTCAAAATGTCAATTTTTACGTAGCCATCTATGGCTACATAGCCATCTATGGCTACGTAGCCTTCCATGGCTAAAATGGCTCAATCGATTTTAGCCATAAAAGGCTACATAACCATAGATGGCTATGTATAATTCGATAGCCATCTATGGCTACTCTCAAAATGAAACTGAAATAGCTGATCGGCAAATTCCGAATTTCAGTTTCATTTTGAGAGTAGCCATAGATGGCTATCGAATTATACATAGCCATCTATGGCTATGTAGCCTTTTATGGCTAAAATCGATCGAGCCATTTTAGCCATGGAAGGCTACGTAGCCATAGATGGCTACGTAAAAATTGACATTTTGAATATGCAAATTTTTTATGCAAATTTTCTAACTTTTTATCGCTGCTTCGTAACATAGGCATGTAGGTACTCAATCAAAAGCTCTCACTTAGCTAAGTCTGAATATGATGGTCCCGATTGGATCGGATATTGTAGTAAGCATATTTGATGCAAACTTTGTATTTGAAGCAGTAGTTAAAATAACGGAAAGTTGAAGGAAAATCGGCAGCTTCATCTCTTGCCACTCCTAACTCGGCCGATTCTGGGGCAGTACTTCGGCAGGACGATTCAAAGTGGATTAGAAGCGGTGTGGCTGGAGGCCCACAAGGTATTGAAGCAGTATGGAAGCTACAAGACTTAAAACAATGTAAAGCTGAAGGAAAATCGGAAGCTTCACCTTCTTCCACTCCGAATCGGCCGATTCTCAGGATAGTACTTCGGTGAGGCGATTTGAAGTGGATCGAAGTGGTGTGCCTCGAAGAAGCTGAAGGAAAATCGGCAGCTTCACCTTCTTCCACTCCAAATCGGCCGATTCTCGGGATAGTACTTTGGCGGCGCGATTTGAAGTGGATCGAAGTGGTGTGCCTCGAAGGAGAAACCATGCAAAGAAGTACAGAAGCTAGAAGAGTGGGAATCGTGGAAAGCTGAAGGAAAATCGGCAGCTTCACCTTCTTCCACTCCAAATCGGCCGATTCTCAAGATAGTACTTCGGCGGGACGATTTAAAGTAGATCAAAGTGGTGTGGCTGGAAGGAGAGAGTTTGTTGAAGAAGTACAGAAGCTAGAAGAGTGGGAATCGTGGAAAGCTGAAGGAAAATCGGCAGCTTCACCTTCTTCGACTCCAAATTGGCGGATTCCCGGGATAGTACTTCGGCGAAGATTGATGACATGCAAATCGTAAGTGGCGGGCTGGATGATCGAAGTGGTTCTGGTACGATCTGGAAGTCAGCGAATGGCAGAGGTGGCCTGGAGGATGAAGACGATTTAGGTTCAGTAGAAGGTGCCAGTACCTGAGTGATTTGAATTTGGCGCACTTCTTACCGATGACAAATCTTCCCAGTTAGGGTCCCACCACGAAAAGTCATAACATTCGGTCCTGTCATGCGAGGGGCTCATTGGGAACCATCAGAAAACTACTCCAATCGGAGTTTGGTCTGCCTGAACTGGGTAGCCATAGAGGGCTAAGTAGCTATCTATGACTACAAAGGCAGGCCCTGCTCACTTTCAGCCAAATATGTATCAACATAGCCATCTATGGCTATGTCGCCATCTATGACTACAAAAACAGGGTCTGCCCACTTTTAGCCATAGATGGCTACGTAGCCATAGATGGCTACATAGCCATAGATGGCTAAGTAGCCATAGTTGGCTATGCTGTGAAAGAGCGGTAGCCAACTATGGCTACGTAGCCATCTATGGCTATGTAGCTATCTATGGCTATGTAGCCATCTATGGCTAAAATCGAGGAGGCCCCACACTTTTAGCCATAGATGGCTATGTAGCCATAGATGGCTATGTTGATGCGTAGCCATCTATGGCTATGTAGCCATCTATGGCTAAACTCGAGGAGGCCCCGCCTCTTTAGCCATCTATGGCTACGTAGCCATAGATGGCTACATAGCCATAGATGGCTATGTAGCCATAGTTGGCTATGCTGTGGAAGAGTGGTAGCCATAGAAGGCTAAGTAGCCATAGAGGGCTAAGTAGCCATAGAGGACTAAGTAGCCATGTATGGCTAAGTAGGCGTTCAATAGCCATCGATGGAACATCATAGCCATAGTCGGAGAGGTAAGCCATAAAAGGAACCGATTCGTCTATGGCTTAGTCTCTCTGACTGTAAGTGGGCATGTTAACAGACTAAAAAAAACATTATTGATCCTGACCGCTGTGGGATGGCGACTGTAAAACTCGTCATATCGACTCAACTATTGACGTATGTACATATGCAAGCTATAGTCTGTTCAAAAAATATGCAACCTGGCGGTTTTTTGCGAATAACTATTTGGAGACCTTGGGGCGAATTGAGCCTTATAACCAAAATTGTAGACAACGTCAAGCTCCGGCCTGAGGTAAATCCTAATCTGCGCTATGTTTGCTCTGAACACTAATTTGCGCAACATAAAAAAATGAGCTTTTTTCCTAATTGCGATGAAAATTAGGTGACTATAGAATTCGATTATTGAGTCCTTGGCGACTCCAATGATGCTTTCATGACGTGTCTAGTCCAAACCGATCTGGAGATATGGCTGGTCAAAGAATCGAAAAATCGTGAAAAACGGCGTTTTTCTGAAAATTTCACAAAATAGAGGGGGAAACATAGGCAGACTGACGGATTTGGGTAAAACTTCCTGAATGGGGTATTCTTGACCGCCGGAATCGATTCTGACACTTCCCGACCCTGAAAACCTCACCCTGATACCGTAATTCGGTAAAAAATGCCATTTTTCACGATTTTTTCATAATTTGACCGGCCATATCTCCACATCGGTTTGGCCTAGACACATCAGGAAAGCATCATTGGAGTCGCCAAGGACTCAAGAATCGAATTCTGCAGTCATCTAATTTTCATCGCAATTAGAAAAAAAGCTCATTTTTTCACGTTGCGCAAATTAGTGTTCAGAGGAAACGTAGCGCAGATTAGGATTCACCCCAGGCAGGAGCTCGACGTTGTCTACAACTTTGGTTAAGAGGCTCAAGTCGCCCCGAGGCCACCCAAAACAGTTATTCGCAAAAAAACCGCCAGGTCGCTTATTTTTTGAACAGACTATAGTTTGCATATGTATGTATGTCAATAGTTGAATCGAGATGACGAGTTTTACACTCACCATCCCACAGCGCCCAGGATCAATAATGTTTATTTTAGTCTATTCACATGCACACCTACGCAAATCTTGCATGGCATTGCTTAAGGAGAAAACAAATAACGAGAGTAACAGATAGTGTTTCCGATCAAATTAAAATTAAATAACAAAATTAAATTGTTTTGGCCAAAATCGCCAAGTAAATAGCAATTTAATAACAAATTAAATTTCTCGCGATGACTGTCAAACAAATTAAAATTATATTAAATTTCGCAAAATTGGCCTAGAAATTTTATATAAATTTGATATGAATTTGATATAAATTTGCTTGGTTTGGCAGCTTCACTGACCAAAGTCTGGCTACAAAGCAACAAGTTCAGTCCAATGATGATCTTGTTCATGCTTATAGCAAAGATATCAACTCACTAAATGCTAATTTGTAGACCATTCGTTGCAATCTGAAGGAAGGTCATCTCATTTTGGTCTGACACGACCCAGGTTTTGAGCTGTTTTCTCAGGAACTTAGTATTGATTTTAGCAAATTTATATTTAATTCATATCAAATAACAAATTTGTATCAAATTAAATTTCAGAATTTGGGTACCAAGCAAATTAATAGCAAGTTATATTCCTCTGAAGGTTAAGCAAGCAATTTAATAGTTATTTAATTTCAAAATAAATTTACTCGGAAACACTAGTAAGCAGTCTCTAAATATTCGTTGTAGTGCACAATGCTAATTGATGCTTACTTCTTGTAAGTACCAAGTAAGCAGAATGTTTATTCAATGCAATAGTGCACAGTTTCTGTTATTCTAACCCGTACTATGTATATTAATGCTGTATCTGTTATTGTTAACGATAAGCGTCATTTCTACTCATTGCATTATCGTGCTAGGACTCTTCGTTTAAGCCATTTCAAGTAGGCGGTTGTATGGCGGCCGCCAGTGTCTTTTTGCGTTGTCGGCCATATTGGCACGTTTCTTTCTTGTTGTTGATAGCTATGCAATAATAAAAAGTGTTGTCCGCAGTTCTCTACGTCTGTCAAGCCTTTGTTCGAGTAGGATGTCGCGCCAATAGCCTTCCGTGCTACGCCAATTTCCCTGCTCCGGCTCGCCACTGACTAGCGTGAGACTGTCTGACTAGGCCGCGTCAGTGGCTCAGTGGGTAGCTCGCTGCCTCTGAGTCACGGCGGCCGCTGCATCCCTAGTGGTTGTAGTGGTTCATCCTATCGGCGTGGCAAGTTTCTTGCTGCAAAGAGTTGGTCGTCGGCACAACGCTCCACCCAGGCCACCGAAAACTGGTTACAGTGAGTAGGTAAAATGGGAACCAACTGGATCTGCCGTTGCACCGAAAGCCGCTCCTAAAAGCATGCCGCGTTGGAGGGAAGATCAACGACGTCAGGAGCCGTCTGAGAAACCAGCATTACGGCCTATACCGGTTTACTCCTCCTCGGCCGGGCGGCCGCTGGGAGCTGTCAGCACCATGACGTCACCACGCCAGGCGCTCTCTTAGTACCTGGCGCCCAACAGCATGGCTTGAGTGGCTTGGCAGTGAAAGAAGGGCAAACGTCCGAGATGACGATATAAGGGGTAACGAAATGGACCGTGCAGGTCTGATCGTAGGGCCGTACATTGTACGACCCCCCCGCCAGATCGGATCGGATCGGATCGACTGTCTGACTACTTTTATTGCACGCTACAACCCGACGTCATCGTCGCTCATTAACGTTGTGCCAACGCTTTTCCGGCACCTCTTCGCCTTGCATCATTGCTGGCAGCACCGTGCTAATCGCCCGGTGCCATCTACAACTTCTTGCCGCGCGTCATCGCCCGGCCATTCTACAATTACCTCCAAGTCAGCACCGTGCTAATCACCCGGTGCCATCTACGACTTCTTGCCGTGCGTCATCGCCCGGCCATTCTACAATTACCTCCAAGTCAGCACCGTGCTAATCACCCGGTGCCATCTACAACTTCTTGCCGCGCGTCATCGCCCGGCCATTCTACAATTACCTCCAAGTCAGCACCGTGCTAATCACCCGGTGCCATCTACAACTTCTTGCCGCGCGTCATCGCCCGGCCATTCTACAATTACCTCCAAGTCAGCACCGTGCTAATCACCCGGTGCCATCTACGACTTCTTGCCGTGCGTCATCGCCCGGCCATTCTACAATTACCTCCAAGTCAGCACCGTGCTAATCACCCGGTGCCATCTACGACTTCTTGCCGTGCGTCATCGCCCGGCCATTCTACAAGTCTCCACTCCGCCGGCCGTTCATTAACGCCCGGCGTCGTTCTACGCGCTTACCAGCCCGGCTCTAATAGCCTGGCTACTCTACAAGTCTACTAATTATCGGCCCGGCTAGTCAACTAGCCCGGTACTTCAACTGTATCTCTTCTTCTGCCGGCCATAAATGCCCGGCTCTTCTACTCAACTCTGCGTCTCTATTCACCCGTGATCGCGTCCGATTCAGTCCAATGTACCGCTATAAAAAGGGCGCAGTGCAATAGTTTCCAACTATCCTTCACTTAGGCATTGCTTGGGTTGGGCCCGCCCGATTTCCAGCTCTAATTCTTTTCAAAAAGACAATTTGGACGCCCATTATGGGAAACATCAAATGAAACCGAGAAATTGTTTGCAAAACTGAAAATAATAAAAAAAATATGCATAAAACTCGTGTTAAACAGCGGCAACCAGGACCAGGTTTGTGCGCTATGTGCAAGATGAACATTACAATACATGTGCCAAAGGTCTCCGAAATCGATTCAAAACTGACCAAGTTCTGTTGTTTACAGTGTGCAGTGTGCAATAAGGAAAATTTTTTTGATTTTTAACTTTCAAGGCCCAAAAACTCAAATTCTCCCCCCTTTTTTTCTCGATTTTTTTCTTTAGTCGAAAGCAAAAACATAGCGCTATATTTCCATGAAATAAAACAGTTGGGAACATGACTGTGTGGGGGTCAAATCGGTCCCGGAAGGGGTTCGAAAAAAATTTTTTTCATGTAATGCAGTCGAGTAGGGTATCATTTGAAAGAAAATATTTTTCTGATTCTAACTATGCAATTCGCAAGTTCCTATGGTCATTTGGTCCCGAGTTATGACTCGAAATCTGTGAGAGGGTTGAAAAAGTGACCCTCTCAAAAATGGCCGGGAAGGCTTTTTATGTTAAATTATACCAAAATACAAAATTTTAGCCAAATCGGAGACAAGAAGTTGAGATTTGTCCGGGAAGAGTCGACCCTTATACAGGGTGCGTCAAAAAAAAACAACCCAGCAGATTTTTTGCTGTAGCAAACGCAAATCTCAACCGATTTGAATGAATCCTGCTTTAAAAGAAAGATAAATAAATTCTTGAACGACTGGTGTAGCTTTTATTAAGATGCGTTGCTTAGTTCCTCAGATAATTGCTTTCAAAATCAAAACAGATTTTGGCAGTGCACAACAGAGATTAAAACAACCCAGCAGATTTTTTACTGTAGCAGCCGCAAATCTCAACCGATTTCAGTGAGTCCTATTTTATATGAAAGATAAATTAATTCTTGAAAGTTTGGTGAAGCTTTTATTAATATATGATGCTTGGTTCCTGAGATATTTGCACTCAAAGTCAAAACAGGTTTTGGCTGTAAACAAGAGCGATTTTTATTATTCTGTTGCACTTCATAATTAAACCGATTCCTACTGCTCAGGGCTAACGTAACCAGGTTTTTGTGGTGCCACACATGCTTGGTTACTTCATTTGTAAAAGTCTTGGTGCCCCTCAGCAGTAGGAATCCGTTTTGTTGTGAAGTGCAACGGAATCGCTCTTGTTCACTGCCAAAATCTCTGTTTTGGGTTTGAAGGAAAATATCTCAGGAACTAAGCATCGTATCTTAAGAGGGCCTTCACCAGTCTTTCAAGAATTTATTTATCTTTCATTTAAAGCAGGATTCATTTAAATCGGTTGAGATTTGCGGTTGCTACAGCAAAAACTCTGCTGGGTTGTTTTTTTTGACACACCCTGTATAAACCGGCTCTTAAAGATTTTATCCAAGATGTATGAAAGTCCTGCAGCACAAAAACGATGGACATCAGTATGAAGTTAGAGGTAATCAAATTGAAAGTGTTAATGTAGTAAGGGATCTTGGTGTCCTGGTTGGACTGGACTATAACTCAAATTTGTGTTTTTCGAAACACTGTCTTAAAGTTGGAAAAGAGGCTGCAGTGAAATCAAAATTAATATTTGCAGCTTTTTGTAGTAGAAATCCTGATTTTTTGCTTCAATTGTACAAAACGTTCGTCCGCCCAAAATTAGAGTATGCCACCCCAAAATTAGAGTCTGGAATCCTTTTGAAGTGAAGGATATTAGGGTTCTGGAGAGTGTCCAGAGGTCGTTTACACTGCGGCTAAACAAAAATGAAATGCAGGGTTTCTATATTGACCGACTTCGAAAATTTGACTTGGAGACTCTAGAAACGCAACGTATTATCATTGACTTACAGTACGTATGTACGTATACCGAATTGTGTACGGACTGAATGATATTCGTTTTGAAGACTATTTTGAATGGGCTAAAACCATGCGTACAAGAGGTCATGATAAGAACTGTATCTACCGGTTTTAAAGAAAAACCTCAATTGTAGAAAGTTCTTATTCACAGTCAGAACCATCCGGCTATGGAATAATTTACCTAGTGAAGTTGTCAATTCGAATTCTCTTAGTCTGTTTACAAAAAGGGGCCGTCCATAAACTACGACGTTCAGAGAGGGGGGGTGGGGGTACCCCGAAAAACGTCGCAGAACGTCGGAGGGGGGGTGGGGGGTTGAGGCAAAACGTTGACGTATTTTTGGCCTTTTTTGGTCAGGTTTGACGATTGCAGAATAAGCAAGAATGCAGAGAAAGTCAAACGGTTTTCGACACATTTTTGTACTTGTACAACATGCAGTATGTTAGCGTGATTTGAACAGGGTGTGCAAAAAACAACCCAGCAGATTTTTTACTGTAGCAACCGTAAATCCCAACCGATATGAATAAATCTTTTTTGAATGAAAGACAAATAAATTATCGATTGGTAGAGTTTTCGTTAAGATGCTCTGCTTGTAGGTTCTCGAGGTATTTGCCCTCAAATTTGAAACACTGATTTTGGCAATGAACAAGAGTGATTTAAAACAACCCAGCAGATTTTTTACTGTGGCAACCGCAAATCTCAACCGATTTGAATGACTCTTTTTTAACTGAAAGTTAAATAAATTTTTGAAAGATTGGTGAAACTAACTAACAATCCTGTGCACAACACGATACTGAAAGTTACGTAGTCTAACGTCGCTAGATACAGTATGAGCTCGTCTACATGCTTTTTCGAACAGCTCTCCGGACACCCAGTACTTTTCACACCATCTTTGTTTACTGTAGCTGTCGCATTTTCATACAATTTTGAAAGCTTGTATTTCTTGTACAAGGATATACTTATTTTGTTTGGTTCATATAAAACTGGATCATATCTTTCATAAGCTTCTAGTAGTTGATCCCATTGGCCCGAGATTTGATTCCGCCATCTAACAGGAAGTGCTGTCCACATTTTGTTCCATTGCTTTTTATCTATTGCCAAACCAGGATACCGATTTAGCACTTCCTGATAGCTGAAAAAATTACCATCATCTCCCAACAAGTCACGGACCTTAGTCAAACCGTTGGCTTTCATAACCGGATTATAATACATACGCTTCGGCTGCCCTGTCTTAACATCTCGGTTATTGAAAATACTTCTTGCAAGTAGCGGTTGATTCTCAGGGTTGCAAAACAAAACATTGTCCCAATATTCTGCATAAACTTTCAGTATCTCAGCGTAAAACAGCGAGACCCTAGTTTTCAATTCATTCCAGTTGTATCGACTTGTATGTAAGTATGTTGTATATCCCACCGTATTTACCAAGTTTTCTCAGCCCTACAGTATGCCATTTGAGAGCATTATCTTTTGCGAGTCTAATTACCCATTTCAACTTAATTGAGTCATTAATAACCTGAACATTCGGCGCTTTAAGACCTCCAAGATGATATTCTTGTATTAGTGTCTTCATTTTAACTTTAGGTTTGCCATCCCTCCAAATAAATCTATAAAGAGCTTTTTCAATTTGTTTCTTATCTAAATCTGAGAGTTTAAGCACCGTCATTGGGTAGATCAGTTGTGATAATCCCAGTGTTCGAGCTACATTAATTCGCCCTTCAATTGTTAATCCTCGAGCTAACCAATTTGACAGAACCCGATTCATTTTTGTGATTTTGTCACGTATATTTTTCTGGTGGACAATCTCTTTGTTATGTGAAAAGGTTATTCCTAGAATTCTCATTTCTTTTGTACTCATTAGGAAAGGTCCACAAGGGCCCACTCGGGTTTTCCAAGATCCTAAACCCATACACTCAGTTTTGTCAACATTTACCCTCAAACCGGATACCAAGCCAAAACGATCAATAACCTGAGCAGCTTGTGCAACCGAGTCTGCGTCCACTAATGTCAAGGTGGTATCATCAGCGAAAAGGCTTATCTTATATTCAGTTCCGTTTACGGTAATTCCTCGTATCCTATTGTCTTGACGAATGGCATTAGCTAATACTTCCATGGTCAAAATGAATAGATACGGACTTAATGGACAGCCTTGTCGCACTCCACTTTCTAAGTCAAATTCTTCAGTGAGGTAACCGTGATTAAGGACTGCAGCTTTGGGGCTAGAGTACAGTATCTTAATCCATTTTAGCCATTCTGGATGACATCCAAACCTATTCAGTACTCGAAACATGAAATTTCTATTGACTTTATCAAATGCTTTTTCAATGTCTAGTGCAACCAAGACACCTTGCTTGTTTTCCTCATCAAGATACTCCATTAAATCAAACAACATACGTATATTTTCACCTATGTACCTTCCTGGGACAAATCCACTCTGGTCCTCATGTATCAGCGCACCCAACACTGGTTTTATACGATTTGCCATTACCTTGGCAAGAATTTTGAAGTCAACGTTCAAGAGTGAAATTGGACGCCAGTTTTTTAGAAATCGTTTTGGTTTATCACCCTTTGGAATAAGCTTGATTATGCTTCTACATTGTGTTTGGGTCAACTGTCCCTTGGAATAGACTTCTTCGTACATTCCTAACAATTACTTACTTACTTACTTACTTGCTTACTTGCTTACTTGCTTACTTGCTTACTTACTTACTTACTTACTTACTTACTTACTTACTTACTTACTTACTTACTTACTTACTTACTTACTTACTTACTTACTTACTTACTTACTTACTTACTTACTTACTTACTTACTTACTTACACCGAAGACTACCATTTTCTTTCTTCCTCAGCTCCCCTCGACAGCATTTTTTCAATTGATAAGTGCTCAAAAACGAATGAACGAATTTTACTCAAATCTTCACCAAAAGATAGAGAAAACTTCAATCTACAATGTCTCCAAATATTAGAGCAATCGGTCCAGAAATATAAAACTTATGCTAAAAAGCATAGCCCCAAAAATAGCGTTTTTGGCATTTTCTTCAATTTTGTCCAAAATCCGACATAAATATCTTTAGAGCTTCCTGATCGCAGCTTGCTGTGCACCGTTGGAAAGAACAGCCTTTTCTCATTCATAATATGCAATCCCCACCTTTGTACGTTTACTTTTACTACAGTTATGAGCTAAATACGGCAAAAAGTCCAAAAACATTTTTTTTCGAATTTTCGCCCAAAAATGTTAAAATCTTGTTTATATTGTGTCCTTACATCCTGACACAAATTTTGAGCCAAATCGCAAAACTTCTAACCCAGATTATCATAACCAAGAAAAACCGACTCTTACTATTTTTCAATATTTCATAACTTTTGATCCCGGAGTCGAAAAAAGGTCTACGACCCTTAGTTTCAAACTACAGTCATTCCTTAACAAAATCTAAAAGTCCCAGAGCTCCAGACCTTCCCCAGATCGCGCAACCCACTTCCCCGCTTCAAAAATCAAAAAGTAAAAAAAATTCAAAAAAGTGTCCAAAATTTGACCATTTTTAGTGCTTCAATCGGCCATAACTTTTGATCCCGGATTAGTATGCAATTCTACCACACGTAATATGAAACTACACACATTGCTTAACAAAACGTAACAGGTCCGATCCATGGGGACCTTTAAACCATTAGTTGGTTTTACTGGCAATTTTCAAAAATTAAAAAAATTTTTAACTCAAAAACGAAAAACAATATCCAAAAACCGACTGCACCAGTAAAAAATTCAGAATTTTTGCAAACTTTTGATGTATAACACGTTACCATGTTACCGCGAGAAGTACCTTAAAAACGCCGAAAACCACCATTTTGTTTTTTCGCCAGCCCCCCTCGAGAGCATTTTTTCAAAAAAGCAGTGCTCGAAAACGAATCGACCAATTTCGCTCAAACCTTCACCAAAAGATAGAAAAAACTTCAAATTACAATGCCTGCAAATATTAGAGGAATCGGTCCACAAACACAAAAGTTACGCTAAAAAGTATGGCCGAAAAAACACCCTTTTTTGGCACTTTTTTTTCAAATTTGGTCAAACTCCGACATAATAAGAGAAGCGCATTTGCTCCCTCCTCGAATGCTACGAAAACAATTTTTACTATGGACCGCGGTAACAATAACTACACCGGGAAAGCGCAAACGCGCTTCCCTTAATAAAGCAGATTCCTACTGCTAGGGCTAATGATACTTTAGTGCATACATGTGCATGGTCGGCGGCTCAGGGGGGACGGCCATGTCTCCGTGCGTAGTTGCCTGGATATAGGTGCAAATTTTCGGCGGGAAATTCAAATTTTGGCGGGAAATTTAAATTTTTGTCCAAAATTTTAGCTAAAAATACGGAATTTTCGGTTAAAATTCAAAATTTTTAGGTAAAAATCAATTTTTTTGACAGACAAATGCCAAAAATCGAAATTTTTCAGGAAATTTTGAAAAAAAATCGGGTTTGCTGCATAGTTGCCTGGAGGACGGGTGCGTAGTTGCGTAGTTGCCAAAATTAATTTCTGTGGCTTAAAAACGCAATCTGGAGGCTTTCTAGCACCCTCTAGCAACGTTTGGTAGATTTTTATTTTCGTCCCCCCCCTGTTCCCCTCTGGGCACCCCCATGCACATGTATGCTTTAGTGTGGAAGTAAACCGAGTTTCTGTGTCATCTGTTAAGCCTCCAAGAGCCCTTAGCAGTAGCAGGAATCCGTTTTATTACGAAGGGCAGAATAATAAAAAAATCCTCTTGTTCACTGCCAAAATCACTGTTTTGATTTTGAGTGCCGATATCTCAGGAACTAAGCAGAGTATTAATGAAAATTTCAGCAGTCTTTTAACGATTTATTTATCTTTCATTTAAAAAAGGATTCATTCAAATCGGTTGAGATTTGCGGTTGCTACAGCGAAAAATCTGCTGGGTTGTTTTTTGGCACACCCTGTATATGCATCGTACCATAGGGTTTAGCGATTTCTTCACCAAAAAATTGAGCCAGCGAACGATGTTTGGAATCGGTTCGTCTGACCAACTGGTCCAGCAACCAGCCAAAGGTGAACCCGTGGTAGCCGGTTTCAATGCCGGGAGTCCACAGCGGTTTTTGTTCTTCAAATATTTTGCTCATTCTTCTGTGGTCCTCCACGTCTTCAAGCGAAATATGTCCATCAACTGCCGCTAGGCCTGCCTGCAGGAAAAGTTGGAAAGTTCTACTTATAGGACAGGAACGTATGTACAAAGCATTGATAGCAGTGCGCGTGGGAGCGCTATTATTGGAAGGGCGCTACTATTAGAGCGTGCGCGTTTATATTTTCAGGTTGTCCGTAAAGGGCGCTACTATTGGAGCGTGCGCTTTTATTAGAACTTTTACAGTATCTATCATCGGTTTCGTGTTGCTGTAACTTTTGTGTTGGTCAATGAAAATTGGATAACACATCCTGCAGAAATCCAAATGAATTCTCAAAATTTTAGCCAAGTCTGCTACTTCGACACTAGTCACTTGTTCTACCTGAGGCACTTCTAGTACTTGTATTTTTTGGTCAGGGGGCGGGTCCCAAAACCTGTATCGGGGGGGGGGGGGGGGGGGTGGAGAGGGACGGGGGTTTTGGCCTTTTCAGCAGGGGGTAACCCCCTAAATCCCCTAGTACATGTATGATTTTAAACTACTAACACTTGAACTTGTACTTGTATACTAAAGTCTGTTCAAAAATCTTTGGCGCTGGGTACATCTGGCAGTGTCCCAAATTTATGCGTGGTGTGAACCCCATACATGTATATATGGATCTGTTCCTCTCATCAACGAGACTACTATACTGTTCTCGAAATTTGCACATTGAACTTTAGTTAGAAGCAAGAGGCCTGACAAAAAATCGACTTTTTTGACAAAGCGCCAATTTTTGTGCCGATACCAGATTCGCATTCCCCAACCTTCAGGCATCTCGCAAATACTATCATATACGGGTCTACGATCAACCCTACCAAAGTTACACTCGATTTTCTAACGCCGACAAGCGGTCAAAATTTTGCTCTCCCATAGTTAAGCACAAAAATTCATTCAAGATCGAACACATGGTGGTTTTTTTCCTCCAACCATTTGTAGCTTCACGGTTCTATATTATTTCGGACATGCTGAATCCAGCGGTCACACTGGTGTTGCTCTACGACTTTGATTTTTGCTAGAAATTTGACCTCGAAGTTAGGGCGTCCACCTGAATTTCAGAAAGTGTTGTAGTCTTGTCGGCATTAGAAAATCTACTGTAACTCTGGTAGAGTTGATCGTAGACCCATATGGTAGTATTTTCGAGATGCCTGAAGGTTGGGGAATCAGAATCTGGTATCGGTACAAAAATTGGCGCTTTGCCAAAAAGTCGATTTTTTGTCAGGCACCTTTCTTCTAAGCAAAGTACAATATGCAAATGTCGAGAACAGTATAGTAATCTCGTTGATGAGAGGAACAGGTCCATATGTACATGTATGGGGTTTTGACGAGGGCCACACAAGATACGTTGGGCTATGCCTTTCTGAAATTCAGGTGGACACCCTAATTTCGAGGTCAAATTGCTAGCAGAAATCAAACTCGTAGAGAAAAACCAATGTAACTGCTGGATTCAGCGTGTCCGAAATAATATAGAACCGTGAAGCTGAAATTGGTTGGAGGAAAAAACCCCCATGTGTTCGATCTTGAATGAGTTTTTGTGCTTAACTATGGGAAAGCAAAATTTTGACCTCTTGTCGGCGTTAGAAAATCGAGTGTAACTTTGGTAGGGTTGATCGTAGACCCGTATATGGTAGTATTTCCGAGATGCCTGAAGGTTGGGGAATGCGAATCTGGTATCGGCACAAAAATTGGCGCTTTGCCAAAAAAAGTCGAATTTTTTGTCAGGCCTCTTGCTTCTAACTAAAGTTCAATATGCAAATTTCGACAACAGTATAGTAGTCTCGTTGATGAGAGGAACAGATCCATATATACATGTATGGGGTTCACACCACGCATAAATTCGGGACACTACCGGATGTACCCAGCGCCAAAGATTTTTGAACAGACTTTAAAGTCCTTGCCAAAAAAGAGCGGATTGGCGGTTTTTTGCGAATAACTCCTTATGGATGCATCGGAGCGCTTTTTGCCTCATAACCAAAGTTGTAGAGTGGCTCGAGCTCGGTACTCTGGTGCAACCTAATCTGCGCAACGTGCCATGGTAATGCTAATCTGCGCAACGGAAAAAAATCAGCTTTTCCTGTAGTTGGGATGGACGCGAGTTTTTCAGTGAATTATAATCTACAGACCTCGAGGATTTCAAAAATGTATTCATATTTCTTCTAGGTGGAACGGTTCCAGAGTTATACACCATCAAAGTTTGCCGAAAATGCTAAAAATGGCCATTTTTGGCGATTTTCCGATTTCTGGGGGGGATTGGAATAACTCTGGACCAACTCAGCCGATCAGGCTGAAATTCACATATGTGGTGTAAAATTTAGTTTTACGTCGATTGAGACACATAAGAACCCTGACAAATTGACCCTGATACCGTAATCCCGATTTTTTCAACTTTAGGTCATTTGATTTTTTTTCTGCTGGTATGTAGATTTATGTAGAAGCTTGACCCCTCCACTGTAGTTAAAAATGTACTTTACAGTGCTTTGAATCGATTTCAGTCCATTCTGAAGCCATTCCGATACTGTAGATTGTGGTCCTGGCACGAAAACTGCATTTTGTCAGTTTACATGGTTTCTGCTTTAAGGAAATGCTGGATGGAGTAGGAAGGAAGGGTTTTCGCGGTCAAGGAACCCATTTCTGACATCGCCGTAATCACTGGGTTACTGTATCTTGAGGTCCCGACACGAAAATTGTTATTTTGTGTTTTTGCATGCCTGGTGCAAGGAAACGCTCGAAAGAGAAGGCAATAAAGGTTTTCAGGCGTGGGGAATCTATTTCTGACATAACCATCATTGCTGGGTTACTGTATTTTGAGGTCCCGACGAGAAAATTGATATTTTTGCTATTTGGGTGTTCATGTTTCAAGAAAACGATGAATTGACAAGCACGAAAGGTTTTCGGCATCAGCGAATTCATTCAGGGCATAGCGAATGTTACTGGATTACTGTATATTGTGGTCCTGGAACGAATGTACATACTCATAAGTTTGATTACCTACTTTATCCAGCTTTCCCCTGCAACAGGAACACCCAAATAGCAAAAAAACAACAATTTTCTCGTCGGGACCTCAAAATACAGTAACCCAGCAATGGTGGTTGTGTCAGAATTAGATTCCCCACCCCAGAAAACCTTTATTGCCTTCTCTTTCGAGCGTTTCCTTGCACCAGGCATGCATAAACACAAAATAACAATTTTCGTGTCGGGACCTCAAGATACAGTAACCCAGTGATTACGGCGATGTCAGAAATGGGTTCCTTGACCGCGAAAACCCTTAGTTCCTACTCCCTCCAGCATTTCCTTAAAGCAGAAACTATGTAAACTGACAAAATGCAGTTTTCGTGCCAGGACCACAATCTACAGTATCCGAATGGCTTCAGAATGGACTGAAATCGATTCAAAACACTGTAAAGTACATTTTTAACTACAGTGGAGGGGTCAAGCTTCTACATACCAGCAGAAAAAAAATCAAATGACCTAAAGTTGAAAAAATCGGGATTACGGTATCAGGGTCAATTTTTCAGGGTTCTTATGTGTCTCAATCGACGTAAAACTAAATTTTACACCACATATGTGTTTTTCAGCCTGATCGGCTGAGTTGGTCCAGAGTTATTCCAATCCCCCCCAGAAATCTGAAAATCGCCAAAAATGGCCATTTTTTGCATTTTCGGCCAACTTTGATGGTGTATAACTCTGGAACCGTTCCACCTAGAAGAAATATGAATACATTTTTGAAATCCCCGAGGTCTGTAGATTATAATTCACTGAAAAACTCGCGTCCATCCCAACTACAGGAAAAGCTGATTTTTTTCCGTTGCGCAGATTAGCATTACCGTGGCGCGTTGCGCAGATTAGGTTGCACCAGAGTACCGAGCTCGAGCCACTCTACAACTTTGGTTATGAGGCAAAAAGCGCTCCGATGCACACATAAGGAGTTATTCGCAAAAAACCGCCAATCCGCTCTTTTTTGGCAAGGACTATAGTTATGTAACAAGTCTCAAACAACGAAACCTGGTGATTGGCGATCATTGAGACAGTGATTGCTTCCTTGCCATTTTGGGCGAATTCTGGCCAATGTAGACAGACCAAGTCGTCGTAATAAATTTGATTTCGATCCACTAATACGGCGAGACATAAGGCAGCCGCTACCTAAAAACTAGGTTACTGAACGTACTGTTGCATGTGTATACGCATTACGCAAAGTACGCATTGCATTTCAGAATGCGCATACGCATACGCATTTTAATTTCATTACGCAATATTATTACGCATTCTACCAAAAGTTTGCAAATTTTTGCGTAATGAGTATTGGGTCTGAAAAACAATTACCTTTCGAATGTCTTGCAAAAAATTTACTTCAAGTTGTTACCAAATGGTTATTCTTCATGTTTTTTAGTGTGAGGTGAGGGTATACGACAAATTTTTTGAGATAATTTGAAGCTTTAACTAAATTTTGCTTGCTAATATTAAAAAAAGAGCCGACATTTTAAGAGAAAAGGAAACCTGCGACAAATCCTTGAATTTAGAATTTCTATTTCTACTGTTTTGGGTGACACCACTTGTGTTATATGCTCAGACTATCTGTATATGTTTCCACTGTATTGTATGTTTATTGTGGTTGAATGCTACTAGATTTCTTCTTGAAATGAACGTTCAAACAAACTTTTTGTTCCTACAAAGCCTCGTTCTTTCTTTCAGAAAACGCATATTGCTTGCCTGTCGAAAGCATACATACAGTGTACGTATGTAACAGGTCATCCGCCGAAGGAGGGAGGGTGGGTTGGGAGGGGTCTGACGCCGGCCGGGGGTCTCAAACCCGAATTTTGGGCTACAAAACGCTCAAAAAACGCAAAAAATGGCATTTTAAGGCTAAAAATCGTCAAAAATCGCTAATTTGGGCTGAAATACAGCTAAAAAGTGGTTTTACAGGCGATTTTGACAATTTTTGTGTCTCAAATTGCAAAAATCAAAAAGAATTGCTCAAAAATTACTTACCAGAATAATCGGAGGGAGAGTCGGAAAATCGTCTCGGAGGGGGTCCCCGTTGGGGCCGACCATAGATGTAACAGCTCCGGGCCAACCTGGGGGTAGGGGGGTTTTCCTCAGATGGGGGGGCGAGGGGGTTTCGTCCAGACCCGGGGGTCCAAAATTTCAATAAGCTCCAGAACGCCTGGAAATGCGTTTTAGGACGTTTTTTTAAAAATGACAAAAAGGGCTTCCAAAAACACGGATTTCTCTTAAATATCAGCAGTGGAAGCGCCAAATTCGGTTTCCAAGGCTTTTCAAGTGAATTTTAGGCTAAAAATTAGTGATTTCTGACCCAGTTTGTTAATACTGGAGCCACTACTAGTACTTGTATTTTTTGGTCGGGGGGAGGTCCCTTAACCTGTCTCGGGCGGGGGGGTGAGGGGGGTTTGGCCTTTCCAGAAGGGGGGTAACCCCCAAACCCCCCCTAGTACATGTATGGGGCCGACCCCCAGACCCCCCTGTTACGTGTATGCTGTAGATACTATACTGCAATTCTTTGAGGTCGGGAATTTATCATCAAGCCTCAAGTATGTCTCAAAAAACCTGGATTATAAAGTTAGATACCTAAACAGCATACAACAGCATTGTAGAGCCAAAAAAGCTGTTTAGTGAAATTTCTGAATGCTTCTGAGATTACGCATAAGCAATACGCAAAATACGCATTAGTTTTTGCAATGCGTATACGCAAACTCATACGCATTTGTAATTGGAATGTGTATACGCATACGCATTTGAAAAATCCGGTATTAAACAACACTAGTACATACGTACAGTATGTATGGTGTGTAACATTTCTTTTTGCTGCCATTTTGCGTAGTAAATATTGACCAAATAAACTGAAAATTTGGAAAGAAGGTGCCAAAATCGTTGGAATTTTATTTGGTAACGTTTGTTTTATTTTAAGACACAATTTCTGAGAGGATTCAGGATCTGATAAGGGAGCCTCCCCAAATTGGTCTGGGTCACATCACCGATTTTGCTAATTTTTACATATATGGAAGTGTAAGTCGAAAAACTGTGAGGGAAACCGGCTCTTAAACTCTAAAGGTACAAAAGTTTGCCCCGATGTACTGGCGAGTCAGCGGGAAAATTGGTGTCTGCAGGCGTTTTTCGCAAAATAGGAGGGACCAAACCGCATTTTTGTTCGATTTTTGGAATCTGCAAGTCACTGCGGATCCATTGGTGTGTAGAACGCCAATAAAGCACAAACTCTGAACTAACATCGGATGCTCTGAAGTACTGTTGCTAAGTAAATTTATTTAAAATATAATTAAATTATAATTTACTTACCACATCCCCAGAGAAATATAATTAAATTAAATTTTTCTTACCGTATCTGAGAGAAATTTAATTTAATTATAATTAACTTACCACATTTAATTAAATTAAGTACATTAAGTATATTTAAAATGGCCCTTATTTTGGCGGCTAACACCTTCAGCTTTGCTTCCAACTAAGCAAGGATGCTATGACAGTTATCTAGAACGAAAACCAAACGAGGGTGTCACAGGTTGAGTCAACAACAGACATGGACAAAGGCAGCTTGACTTGCGAGGGGGTTTACACGCCTCAGACTCTGACCTACCGCCCCTCAGGCTACCGCTGCCCCTTCAAGATTTTTATTTCGAAGATTATTGTGATAAAAGTACGCCTAGTGGTTAGGTCTGAATGAGCTCAGGCTTATTTCAACCTATTTAAATGAAAAATAACCCAAAAAAATTAATTCTAGCGAAAAATCGGACTTTTTGGCTTACCATCCTCTCAACACCACACCCCATCAGCCGCCGCTACCCCCTCCAGCCAGCCGCCTCAGAATTTGAACATTTATCACTCCTCAGCCGAAATGATAGCCCATGTCTGTCAACAGTAATAATCACAGTTCGTCAGAATTAAAACCTCAATCTCAAGAGGCTTTCCAGTCAGTTTTTGCTTGCATCCACAACAGAGAATGTCTGTGAGACTGAATGTATGCTATCCATACATGTACTAGGTGGGGTTTGGGGGTTACCGCCCTAGCTGAAAAGGCTATAACTAACAAACTAACAAACTGTGTCAGAAATCACTAATTTTTTGCCTAAAATTCGCATGCAAAGCCTTTGGAAACCGATTTAAGAGAAATCGGGGCTTTTGGAAGCCCTTTTTGTCATTTTCTGCTTGTTTTTAGTTCTAAAACGCTATCTGGAAGCTTAAAATAGCGATTTTTAGCGTCCTTACTGAAAAAAACGTGCTAAAAACGCATTTCTAGGCGTTTTGGAGCTTTCCGAAATTTGGGAACCCCCACCTGGGCGAAACCCCCCTCGACCCCCCACCTGAGGAAACCCCCTACCCCCCTCCCCCAGGTCGGCCCGGAGCTGTTACATGTACGATGCTATCGCATAGAAAAACTGGCTGAAAAGTAGCTAATATCCACGCTTAGCTTGGCGGATAAATTGGAGTAGTTTGTTTTGTGGGAGATTAAGAGAAACAAGCGCAAAGACGAAAGGGGGTGGGCGGGCTGTAAATTGTACTGTAAAGTATGGCTTGCCATTGAAAGGTATTGATACCGAAAGCAGACAGTCACGTAGCACTTGCATGCTGCCAAAAAAGGTTCAGCAATAGCTAGGCTTCTGTAAGTAAATTAAGTACATTTGAACATATCAAACGAAAAGTACTAGCCCAGCCAATTAACCTAGGCGGTTTGAAGACTCCATTGGCCGAGTACGAAAACTACAGTATCAAAATTAAATGGATCTGCAGACTTCTTAAAAACCCAAATGCAAAATGGGCAAGATTTATTGATAGTCAGTTAAAACCTTATGGTGGGCCAATGTACTTGCTACAGTGTGAATTTGCAATCGATGATTTCATTGGAATCCCACAATTTTATAAAGAAATTTTGGATGCCTGGACGGTGGCTCGAAATGTCATCGCAACTCCTCATCAGCGCAGTGTTCTCTCCATGAAGGTGAATAACAACGAATTTTTACGTATAGCTGGGATGCCATTTTATAATGATGAATTAAGTAGAAAACATGCAGACGAAATTGGCTGCTTCCTTGACAACCAAGGTGATTTTCTGCCATACCGTTATTTTACTGCCACATATGAGCTAGACTTGAAGAAATACACATGGTTAAATCATCTGCAAGTAATCTCAGCTTTGAAAGCTTACTGGCGTACCCCAATGGCTGTTCAAGAAAAAAACAGGCAGAATCCAACGGCAGAGCTACCAGTTACTGGACATGAATAGAGACGTCTGTAATGCACGGCACTTCAAAACTGCTCTATGCAGCCCACCACACAGTTTCAGCCCAACCGGGCAAGAAAAATGGAGCCGAAAATTTCCAGATCTAACTTATGCTGACTGGTTAAGGATTTGGCCATCACCACATCGATTATCTGATGAAGTTAAGCTTCGAGCTTTTCAGCTTAAAGTTATGCATCAAATACTTGTCACAGGCAAACTATTGCATAGGTATAGAATTGAACAAAATTCTTCATGTTATTATTGTGGTTCACATATGGATGATATCTCCCACGCCCTTTTGGAATGCCCAATCGTTTCTCAGATATGGATTCAAATGGCACAGAGGTTTCAGCAGATAGAACAAGCTGAGACAGACATTAGTCCTGCTGCAATTTTGCTAGGTCACTCCAAGAAGCCAAACACTCAAAAATGGATGCGATTTGCCTTAATTCTCAAATACAGTGGGGTGCAAAAGTTTAAACGCACCCGTCAGGTACAAGAAATAGTGACTTTTCACTTATTTGTTGTTGGTAATTGGCAAGTGTTATACACCGTTGCATAGCTTGAGATGTTGCGAAGAGGTTGGCGCAGACTGCACTGCAATTCGTTGCTTTATAGCAAAGTTCTAGCCAGTCTAAGCCCGACTGTCAGAAAAAGGGTTAGCAAAAGTTTAAACGCACTTTAAAAATCCCACAAAATCCGACTCAGATCTTTCAAGTATAAGTTGAATGAACATCTAAATAGTAAATAATAAATAACAAGACAATTTTGATGCTTTGCCATGATTCAGTTAGCCCTGTTGTGCTCTCTGTCCAATTGGCATGCAGAAGATTGAACCTGCTATGGTGCCTTGTATCAACGCGATCTCTAGCACCAGAGTGCCAGTAGCACCTTGACAGATCAAACTTACTAACATCTGGTGTATGTTAGAAAGTCTGGCATGCATGAATTTCAAGCTTTTCAGAAGTTACAAGTCATAAACGTTGGTAATTATGGGCTCAAACCAGATAATTATAGTGAATCTGCTAGGTAATGGCCACATTCTTATGGTTTATGAGGTGCATATCTGACTTAGCTGCCTGGTTTTAAGAAAAATAGCATGAGCAAAGACAGCAGAAGCCCTAAGAGGCCAGAGAAGCTGAACACAGTAAAATTGGGACGTTTAGTATCATAGTCAAACATGAGTGAGCCAAGATTCAGTGTACACCAATGGCAGAAGCATTCACTGAAGCAGCCATAGGTCATCTTTAAATGAACAGATGATGGAATTCCATATCCATGGGATCACACAATGCATTTCAGTGAAAAGCGCAAGCTTTTGGAAGCAGGGATGATGTCTGCGGGTCAAAGTACCCTCACAGTTGCCGTCAGTTGATTATTGTGGATCATTACTGGATATTCAGTATGCTGGTTATAGTGCTGTTAACTGAGTAAGGTGCCTAAATGGCATGTTCTGGTATTTTTGCATAAGAGAAACAATAGTACATGTAAAAACCATATGACTTAACCCATGTTTGTTGGTTGCAGTCGATTACAAACACTAAGAAGACCAGAATACTAAACCTCAGTGTGACAGATGTGGAACAGTTATGATCTGTCAACCTTAATCTGATTAAAAAATGTTCTGTTTTCGTGGTTCTGTTATCATAAACACAGTTTGTTTAGCCTGATTAGCAGTCTCAGTCTCTTACACATCCATAAGAAGTTTGAGAGAGTTAAAAACCATTCAAATTGTAAACCTTGTACACAGACCAGCAGACCAATTTCGCCATGATGAGATGTGTTACGATTAATTGCGTTACAGTGCGACTGAATTATTCCAAAGCATCAAAGTTGTCCTATTGTTCATTAATTAGTATTTAGGTATTCTTACAATCGTTCTTTGAAAGAAGTTTAGTCAGATTTTGTAGAATTTTGAAAGTGCGTTTAAACTTTTGCTAACCCTTTTTCTGACAGATTGACTTAGACCGGATATAACTTCACCATAACGCAACCCATTGCAGTGCAGTTTGCACCACCTTTTTGGTAATATCTCAAGCTATGTAACGGTGTATAACACTTACCGATTACCTCCAACAAATCAGCGAAAAGTCAGTTTTTCTCGAAGAGGTCAAGGTGCGTTTAAACTTTTGCACCCCACTGTACATACTGTACGCTTGTAGAAGTACGAAAAGCATTCTTTCAATGAGGCCCTCGCATGACAGGACCGAATGTTATGAGTTTTCGTGCTGGGACCCTAACCGGGAAGACTTGTTATCGGTAAGAAGTGCGCCAAATTCAAATCACTCAAGTACTGGCACCTTCTACTGAACCTAAATCGTCTTCAGCCTCCAGGCCACCTCTGCCATTTGCTGCCTTCTAGATCGTACCAGAACCACTTCGATCATCCAGTCCGCCACTCACGATTCGCACGTAATCGATCTTCGCCGAAGTACTATCCCGAGAATCGGCCGATTCGGAGTGGAAGAAGGTGAAGCTGCCGATTTTCCTTCATCTTACCATTGTTTTAAGTCTTCTAGTTTCCATACTGCTTCGATGTGCTCTCTCCTTCCAGACACACCACTTCCATCCACTTCAAATCGCCCCGCCGAAGTACTATCCCGAGAATCGGCCGATTTGGAGTGGAAGAAGGTGAAGCTGCCGATTTTCCTTCATCTTACCATTGTTTTAAGTCTTCTAGCTTCCATACTGCTTCGATATGCTCTCTCCTTCCAGACACACCACTTCGATCCACTTCAAATCGCCCCGCCGAAGTACTATCCCGAGAATCGGCCGATTCGGAGTGGAAGAAGGTGAAACTGCCGATTTTCCTTCATCTTACCATTGTTTTAAGTCTTCTAGCTTCCATACTGCTTCGATATGCTCTCTCCTTCCAGGCACACCACTTCCATCCACTTCAAATCGCCCCGCCGAAGTACTATCCCGAGAATCGGCCGATTTGGAGTGGAAGAGAAGGTGAAGCTGCCGATTTTCCTTCATCTTACCATTGTTTAAGTCTTCTAGCTTCCATACTGCTTCGATATGCTCTCTCCTTCCAGGCACACCACTTCCATCCACTTCAAATCGCCCCGCCGAAGTACTATCCCGAGAATCGGCCGATTCAGAGTGGAAGAAGGTGAAGCTGCCGATTTTCCTTCATCTTACCATTGTTTTAAGTCTTCTAGCTTCCATACTGCTTTGATATGCTCTCTCCTTCCAGGCACACCACTTCGATCCACTTCAAATCGCCCCGCCGAAGTACTATCCCGAGAATCGGCCGATTCAGAGTGGAAGAAGGTGAAGCTGCCGATTTTCCTTCATCTTACCATTGTTTTAAGTCTTGTAGCTTCTGTACTCTCATATCCGGACTTTTCTTTAAGATACCTTTAATTTAACTATAAAAACGGCTATGTTAGGAAGCAGTGTTACAAAGTTATAAAATTTGCATCAAATATGCTTACTACAGTATCCTATCCAATCGTGACCATCATATTCGGACTTAGCTAAACGAGAGCTTTTGATTGAGCACCTACATGCCTATGTTACGACGCAGCGTTAAAAAGTTAGAAAATTTGTATAAAAAATTTGCATATTCAAAATGACAATATGCAAATTTTTGCATATTTTAACGCTGCGTCATAACATAGGCATGTAGGTACTCAATCAAAAGCTCTCGTTTAGCTAAGTCCGAATATGATGGTCCCGATTGGATAGGATGCTGCAGTAAGCATATTTGATGCAAATTTTATAACTTTTTAACGCTGCCTCCTAACATTGGTGTTATTGTACGTAAACGAAAGCTCTCCTTTAGCCAAGACTGATTATGATGGTCCCGATTGGATCGAATGCTGTAATATGCAAATTTTATGCAAATTTTCTAACTTTTTAACGCTGCCTCCTAACATTGGCGTTATTGTACATAAACGAAAGTTCTCCTTTAGCCAAGACGGATTATGATGGTCCCGACTTGATCGGATGCTGTAATATGCAAATTTTATGGAACTTTTCTAACTTTTTAACGCTGCCTCCTAACATTGGCGTTATTAATAACGCCAATGTTAGGAAGGAGCATTAAAAAGTTACAAAATTTGCATCAAATATGCTTGCTGCAGCATCCTATCCAATCGGGACCATTATATTCAATCTTGGCTAAAGGAGAGCTTTCGTTTAAGTACAATAACGCCAATGTTAGGAGGCAGCGTCAAAAAGTTAGAAAATTTGCATCAAATATGCTTACTGCAGCATTCTATCCAATCGGGACCATCATATTCAGATTTAGCTAAACGAGAGCTTTTGATTGAGTACCTACATGCCTATGTTACAACGCAGCGTTAAAATATGCAAAAATTTGCATATTGTCATTTTGAATATGCAAATTTTTTATGCAAATTTTCTAACTTTTTAACGCTGCGTCGTAACATAGGCATGTAGGTACTCAATCAAAAGCTCTCGTTTAGCTAAGTCCGAATATGATGGTCCCGATTGGATAGGATACTGCAGTAAGCATATTTGATGCAAATTTTATAACTTTGTAACACTGCTTCCTAACATAGGCGTTTTTATAGTTAAATTAAAGGTATCTTAAAGAAAAGTCTGGATATGAGAGTACAGAAGCTACAAGTCTTAAAACAATGGTACAATGAAGGAAAATCAGCAGTTTCACCTTCTTCCACTCCGAATCGGCCGATTCTCGGGATAGTACTTCGGTGGGGCGATTTGAAGTGGATCGAAGTGGTGTGTCTGGAAGGAGAGAGCACATAAAAGCAGTATGGAAGCTAGAAGACTTAAACAATGGTAAGATGAAGGAAAATCGGCAGCTTCACCTTCTTCCACTCCAAATCGGCCGATTCTCGGGACAGTACTTCGGCGGGGCGATTTGAAGTGGATGGAAGTGGTGTGTCTGGAAGGAGAGAGCATATCGAAGCAACATGGAAGCTAGAAGACTTAAAACAATGGTAAGATGAAGGAAAATCGGCAGCTTCACCTTCTTCCACTCCGAATCGGCCGATTCTCGGGACAGTACTTCGGCGGGGCGATTTGAAGTGGATGGAAGTGGTGTGTCTGGAAGGAGAGAGCATATCGAAGCAGTATGGAAGCTAGAAGACTTAAAACAATGGTAAGATGAAGGAAAATCGGCAGCTTCACCTTCTTCCACTCCGAATCGGCCGATTCTCGGGACAGTACTTCGGCGGGGCGATTTGAAGTGGATGGAAGTGGTGTGTCTGGAAGGAGAGAGCATATCGAAGCAGTATGGAAGCTAGAAGACTTAAAACAATGGTAAGATGAAGGAAAATCGGCAGCTTCACCTTCTTCCACTCCGAATCGGCCGATTCTCGGGATAGTACTTCGGCGAAGATGGATGAGATGCGAATCGTGAGTGGCGGGCTGGATGATCGAAGTGGTTCTGGTACGATCTGGAAGGGAGCAAATGGCAGAGGTGGCCTGGAGGCTGAAGACGATTTAGGTTCAGTAGTAGGTGCCAGTACTTGAGTGATTTGAATTTGGCGCACTTCTTACCGATAACAAGTCTTCCCGGTTAGGGTCCCAGCACGAAAACTCATAACATTCGGTCCTGTCATGCGAGGGCCTCATTGAATCTGTTTTTATCAGACTTACCGCAAAACTTAGTATTGCTAAATATGCTTTTGACCAGAAGCAAGATAACAACATAAGAAATGTTAGACAAGAGCCATACGAATTCGAAAAATGGACGAACAGATAGTGTTGCTTCAGTTATTTCAGTTTAAAATGCCCCACCCTATCGTAACTTGTGTGTTAATTGTTTGTTGTACTGTGTGCGTCCCAAAAATTTCGAACTTTGTATACTAATAATGCTAATATTAACAATAAAATTTCATTGAAAAAAAAATTAAGTACATTTTAACTAAATTAAGTAAATTATTTTTGGTAAGTATAATTCACAAATTATAATTATAATTAACTTTTCCTGTTTTCGTAGAAATTTAAGAGTCGTTCTCTGGTCAGATCGCGTTTTGGTCCTTTGCCCTATTCAGACCCAAAATTGAAACTTTGAGCTAGAGAGCTGTAAGTTGGTACACTAATAGATACTTATGAGTTATCTTTCAGCTGCAAAGGATTAATGGATCTGACGCTCCTGTCCTGAGATATAGTCTTCCGAAAATCGGTCTGCTTAACTATGGGACCAAAATTTCAAACTCGAATTTCTCGCTTCACACTCGGAATTCGGACCTAAAAATTGGGGGTTTTAGAGTACTTTTAGACTGCTTTAAGAAACTTTCGTCAAATTTTCGTTTTCAGAAAAAAAAATTTTTTTTTCGCCCCCTTTTGCGCCCCCTAGCTCGTCTGGAACCCCGCTACCCAGTTTTTTTTTATTTCAGAAAAATGTTGCGCTATCAATTACCTACCGTTTGGTGTGAAGCATTGTTTGCTCAGACCCGAAAAACGTGAGAAAATTGAGATCAAACATGTTCCGGTCGCAAAATTTTCGCACTTTTCTCAGGTCAAATATTTCCAAGTCCGGTTTTCCACCTACTAGTACGAATTCGGACTTAAAAATTGGGGGTTTTAGAGTACTTTTAGACTGCTTTAAGAAATTTTTGCCAAATTTTCGTTTTCAGAAAAAAAAATTTTTTTCGCCCCCTTTGCGCCCCACTAGCTCGTCTGGAACCGCCAAAACTGGGTTGGGGGGTTCCAGACGAGCTAGGGGGGCGCAAAGGGGGCGAAAAAAAATTTTTTTCTGAAAACGTAAATTTGAGAAAAGTTTCTTAAAGCAGTCCAAAAGTACTCTAAAACCCCCAATTTTTAAGTCCGAATTCGTACTAGTAGGTGGAAAACCGGACTTGGAAATATTTGACCTGAGAAAAGTGCGAAAATTTTGCGACCGGGACATGTTTGACCTCAATTTTCTCACGTTTTTCGGGTCTGAGCAAACAATGCTTCACACCAAACGGTAGGTAATTGATAGCGCAACATTTTTCTGAAATAAAAAAAACTGGGTAGGGGGGTTCCAGACGAGCTAGGGGGGCGCAAAGGGGGCGAAAAAAAAATTTTTTTCTGAAAACGAAAATTTGACGAAAGTTTCTTAAAGCAGTCTAAAAGTACTCTAAAACCCCCAATTTTTAGGTCCGAATTCGTACTAGTAGGTGGAAAACCGGACTTGGAAATATTTGACCTGAGAAAAGTGCGAAAATTTTGCGACCGGGACATGTTTGACCTCAATTTCCTCACGTTTTTCGGGTCTGAGCAAACAATGCTTCACACCAAACGGTAGGTAATTGATAGCGCAACATTTTTCTGAAATAAAAAAAACTGGGTAGGGGGGGTTCCAGACGAGCTAGGGGGGCGCAAAGGGGGCGAAAAAAAATTTTTTTTCTGAAAACGAAAATTTGACGAAAGTTTCTTAAAGCAGTCTAAAAGTACTCTAAAACCCCCAATTTTTAGGTCCGAATTCGGAGTATGAAGCGAGAAATTCGAGTTTGAAATTTTGGTCCCATAGTTAAGCAGACCGATTTTCGGAAGGCTATATCTCAGGACAGGAGCGTCAGATCCACTAATCCTTCGCAGCTGAAAGATAACTCATAAGTATGTATTAGTGTGCCAACTTACAGCTCTCTAGCTCAAACTTTCAATTTTGGGGTCTGAATACTGAAACTCGATCGGTTCAGAGAACGACTCTTAATTTAATTATAATTTACTTACCAAATAATTTACTTGTATTAGTAAATTTCTAAAAAATATAATTAAAATTATAATTATAATTTACTTAGCAACAGTACTCTGAAGTAGAGGCTCAAATTTCGATTTTTCGGCCCGACCACCCCTACGTATGTACTTTGGAGGGGCTGGCGCCAGTGGCGTATCCAGGATTTTGGAAAGGGGGGGTGTAAAATTTTGAAAGTGCCTGGTTGGGCCGCTGCACAACCAGGGTAAGAAAATTTAGCAAAATTAGCCTTCAAAAACGCGTTTAAAACGCATTCCGAGCTTAAAATTAACAAAAATTACAAGTTTTAGTAGTTTTTAATGGCCTGGTTGGGCTTCTGCCCGACCAGGGTGAGAAAATTTTGAAAATTTGGCCTTCAAAAACGCATTTAGAAGGCATTCTGAGCCCAAAATTGACAGTTTTAGTACATAATTCATTAGTTTCTTATATTTTTGACAGACTTTTTCTTCCTACCTCCACCGCAAAGGGGGGGTGTACACACCCTACACCCCCCCTGGATACGCCACTGGCTGGCGCTCTGGGGGGTCCGCCGCAGCTCATACTGGGGGCTTCACAGTTTTTCGACGCACACTTCCATATACATGTATGTAAAAATGAGAAAAATCGGTTATGTGACCCAGACCAATTTGGGGAGCAATCCTGAATTCTCTCAGAAATCGCGTCTTAATTACCGTTGTCAAGTAAATTAGTTTAGTAATTTACTTACTTTTTAATTTACTTGCACCTCCACAAAATAATTTACTTACTTTTTAATTTACTTTGACCGACTTACCAACAATTTAATTTGATTTTAATTTACTTTCAACTTCTAATTAAATTCTAATTTACTTTTCTATGCAAAAAATTGCCGAAAATACCACAAAATCACCAAATATCTGAGTATGGATTTCTAGTAAACTGATGGCACTATGAATCTAACTCCATCCTTTTGTTAAGCTTCATGTTTTTGGTAAAATCAATTGTTCAGAAATGCATTATAATTATTTTTTCTAGGAGCAAAGCAACAGATGTAAAGCTTTGACTAACACTGTTAACAGACAGACCGGGATTTGATGAAACAAAGGGGTTTTCATGCATCAGTGCATACATGTATCAGGGAGTCTGGTGGTCTGCCCCCACCCGACTTAGGCCAGACCCCCGGATGGGGAGGGGACCCCCTAAGACGATTTTCACGACCCCCCAATTTTTCTGGCAAGTAATTTGTTGAGCAAATTTTTGCTATTTTTTATAATTTCAGACACAAAAATAGCCAAAATAGCCTGCCTGCAAAACAGCACTTTTTAGCTCGGTGTTAGTGCGATACGCCGACCGGTGCGTTACGCCGACTAATTAAAAGGGTGCCTAACGCCGACTGGGTGGTGCTTTACGACGACTGGCTTGGTGCCATACGCCGACTTGACCTACATTGTAGGAGCCTCAACCTGTAGGTGCTTTACGCCAACTGGTCAGGTGCCTTACGCCGACTCTTCTGGTGCGATACGCCGACCTGACTTTTATCAACAGACGCCAACATTCAGTTAATACGGATGCCAGAGCATACAGTATACTATTAGAGGGTTCTCTCCAGAGAGACCACACGAACAACAAAAATAGATTTCAGAACAACTTACTATACAACAATAGGCCCAACCTAGGATGCGTACAATAATTACATAGCTTATATAGACAATCAAAGCTGCTGGTAATTGGGGGCGGCAGGGTCCATAGCCTCAGGAACTGGAAACACCCACCAAGGATCTTCAAGAATGTTCTCTTTCTCTTCATGTCCAAAATGACCGTCTACTCCCAACCAGAATGCCATGTGGCTTGCTTAGGTAACGGCTTATTCTGTTGTTGATTTCGGCAAGTGGTCGCCACTGCTCGTTTGCCAAAAAGTGAATGAACCTACGTACATGTAAACTAATATTTTATATTGTTTCTTGCAGCTATAATAAGTTACCGGTCCTTCGCTATATCATATGTATACATTACACTGTCAGCGCGTTGTTCTTTTTCTTTAATCTGACGACAATTGCTAAAGGTCCAATATTCTCGCTCGTCCTTCGTGCCAGCGGTAGACGCGCTCTGGATGTAGCTGGCTGTCCGTTCTTATACAGGCCGCATCTGTCTTGCTCGTTCCGCATCGAACCTGCCCTTAAAATCTTTCCCTCATTGCTCGCTCACAGTTAAACTTTGACTTTGACCTGGCGTGTTTAGAGTTAGGTTTCCAATTGCTCGCGACTGTGATCTGCTGTCACCAGATATGCAGATATTTTTGGCCAGTATTTACGTTTGCAGCGGCTTATGTAGCATTACATATTGTGAATATGTACTGTAGTACTACTATAATCACAAACACATTGGCAGCCAGCTATTAGATTATAAGAGTTAGTTAGGGGTCCAGTCGGCGTATCGCAACTGTTGAGTCGGCGTAAGGCACCTGCTCAGTCGGCGTAAGGCACCTAAGGTGTAGTCGGCGTTTGGCACCTGCTCAGTCGTCGTAAAGCACCACCCCAGTCGGCGTTTAGCACCTTAGTCGGCGTATGACACCTCTCCGCAGCAATAAAGTCGGCGTAAGGCACCTGAATCTTTCAGCCAAAATTAGAGATTTTTGACGATTTCTAGCCGAAAAATTACGATTTTTTTCGATTTTTGAGGGTGTTTTTGTGCCCAACCCCTCCCAAAATTTGGGCTTAGATCCCACGGCCGGCGCCAGACCCCCAACCCCCTCTCTCTTCGGCAGATGACCTGTGATGTATCTGCATGTGATTGTTGCACGAAAACTGTAGCTTCACATTCTATACGTTGTATAGGATTCCATTTAAGATTTAAGAGAAAATTGTGTTGAATGATCTGCTGCATTGCAGCTGGGTTTCCATTCTCAACAGTGAGAACATATCATATGTACATTCTGTGGTTAAATAGACAGACAGAACAGGCACAGAATCACACAAAAGTTACATGCGAGAGCCAAGACTACCACAGATCGAATAGTCAATGAAGCAAATTACAAGTAATTTAGAAGTAAATTGAAAGTAAATTTTTCAGGCTTTTCGATCTAATTTAATTTACTTTTTACTTGCTTCGCCATTTTCGTCAGAGATTTAATTTTATTTTAATTTACTTGCCACTTAATTTACTCTTCGGAAGTAAATTATTTTAGCATTTAATTTAATTTTAATTTACTTGACAACGGTAGTCTTAATTAACAGAGTAATAAACGGGTTGAGCTTCTACGTATATACGTTACAAACAATAAATACAATTAGTACCTTTGTACAGGAGAAAACAGTACTCAAGGTGTCCCTTTGCCATTTTTTTGACAATTTCTTATCCGCAAAACCACCCCACAAATCCACAACCAACTCTCCTCTGTAATAAACGGCGAAGGAAGCACCCTCGTCTTCCCAACCGGACTTGAAGTTATTCCTAAATCAATAAATTAGGCAAATTGTTTAAATAGTTTTGCAAATTTCTTTGAAGGGCAAGTCCTTGTATACCATATAGATATGTATCTGTAATCCAGAAAATAGGCTGACCAAATCAGCTATATTCTGGACCACCTTTAACTTTCAGCTCAGACTTAGTGATACTAAGAGCAACATTGAACACAACAAATAAACAGTGTCTCTCTCCAGCATTAAAACCAACCATTCACTCTGCAATAGCATCAAGTGTCTGGAGGGTCAAATGCCTTCGAGATCCAACTGCATTCAGGTTTCGCCCTTTAACTTTGGACCTGAACACAGTCTCAGTAGCTGGGCTCTTCAGCAAAGTGCTACCAAGTAAAGCTGAAATTGGACAACACAAGACTCCAACTCTGCCATATAAGTCCATTCTTTTCATTAAAACTTTACAAAAAACTGACTTGTAAAGTCAGTGAAACATAACTGTTGAAGCAAACATATACAGCAATGTACCTGAAAACTTGTTCAACTTTTGCAAATCTAGGATCACAGTAACCTTCAACCTGGACTTCTTTTATGGAAGTTTTCAGAACAGGGACTGCGCCAAGTGTTACACTTGCTCCAGCCAGCAGAGCTACTTTTTTCCATAAAACCATTTCTTAACACCAGTCAAGTATAATTCTCTCTATTTAAATTGCACTGTTTTTTCATGTGCCAGACAATCTTATCAACTGATTATCACACATTTCTGCTGTAAACCATTGCGCAAGGTGTAGAAAACAATCTGCTCATAATAAGACACCTGGCGCTCGCTGTCTATATGAAATGAATGATAAAAAGTTGGAGATACCACTTTAGAGGATTAACTCTTTCTGTTGCGTACAATTACTAGACCCATTCTAAAACAGCTTTATTAGCAAATACAGTTCGGCTTTCTAAGAAATCAAAGATGTACTGGCCAAGAATAGCAACTAATTAATGCAATACATAAATTATGCATATATAGCAAAACAATACGAAACTCACAATAAACAGAAAAGGCTACATCAACGCTGCACTACAAATCGCTGTGTTCAACCCGGAAAAGGAACAAATAGGAGAAGAACAAATTGTGAATATAACTAAAACACAACACCATTGACCGAAAATTTGGAATGCTACGAAATCAAAAAACATACATTATAGATAAAAAATGTCCCATCGCTTTTTTTACCTTCACTCAAATGTTTCGTTCATCAGTTCTTATTCCATTGGGATCAAATTTTCAGCAAAAATTAACCTGATAACTGGCGCGATAACAAACGGTGCAAGTTTGGTGCGAAAATTCCAACTGGTGCTGGTTTTATGGCCCAAAAACTAGGATTCAGGGTGGTCCATGGAAATTCTAATTTTTCAGGTAAATGAAACAGTATGGCTTGGAAACTTGCAGGAATGATTGGAGTTGCGATTGGGCATAACATACTGAGCGACTAAAATTGGGAATTTAAAAAACGTGCCCGAAAATTCAATAGTCAAGAAACCTGCACCTACTGGAATACACGCACTGGACTGAATCAATTGTTAATCAGCATAGATTTTAGCAGGAAGTTCAACAATGAATGAACCTGATATTTAAGCTTTGTTCCACATAATAGAAACGTTTCCCATAGTGTCTTTCAGAAATAGAAAATCTTCAGAATCGTAATTTTACTGGTTTTACGAAGAAAAGTCACGTTTACCCATGCTTTTTAAATTGCCCAATTTAAGTAACTATTGAGCGACAGGGCTTCCCGCTCAGTATGTTACGTCCAATGGCAACACCAATCATTCCTGCAAGTTTGAAAGCCATACTCCTCAAATTACCTGAAAAAATTAATATTTCCGTAGACCACCCTAATTCTTAGTTTTGGGTCATAAAACCAGTCACAATTGAAATTTTAGCACCAAACTTAAACCGTTTTTGTAGCCAGTTGCCATGTTAACGTTTGCTGAAAATTTCTGCTAGATCGATTAAGAACTGACCAAGAACGAAACATGTGAGTGAAGGTCAAAAAAGCGATGGGACATTTTTAACTATACTGCAGTTAAGTTATCAGACAGGCCTTTCAAACAAATTAGAGACACTCGTAGACAGCATGCTGCAACTTTCTCCAGGTACGCACGTGGTCGCCCATGGGCATTTTAGCACCATTTGTTATATAAGCAAAAGACACTTCTTTGTCCAGGTCCACCTGAGCGTTTGTGCCCCCTGCACCCGGGTGGCCGAATACCCACCGGTCACTCTAAAACCACAATATGTACTGAAATAGAGTTTATGACTAGTAAACAAAAACACACCACACAAACTAACAACCACACAGTAACTGGATATGCAAAACACTCACTCAACAGTCACAATCTTTCATTACCTACACAACAACACCCTTTTACTTTATTAGTTTGTTTTTATACTGTTGGACGTTGAAGTAAAAGTGGTTCGCTTCTTCAGTCATTGATTTGCTCGTTCATTGTATAGACCTATCATTTTGTAGTCACTACTAACTACTAATTTTTGGGGTTTTATGACGTCATCAAGACTACAAATTGACTACAATGTACGACTATATATTCAGATTTTGACTACATAGTGATTACATGACACCCTTTGAATTTGTGAATTTGTAGTCAGCAATTTCTGCGTCATATTATACACATTAAGGTGGATTCATACTCGTGTAGAAAAAGATCGCCAAGCGACTTTTCTGTAGAAAAACTGTCGCCCGGTGCAGTTAAAAATTTTTGCGACAAAAGGACGGCGTAAACCGAATTCCAAATTTTCAGCTGGCTGAGCGCTCTTCTCTATAATGCTGGTTGTTTCGCACTAAAGCAATATTATTTACACATTCCTACTACTGAAAATTGAACATAAAAAGGCCGACGACAAAAATAGTTCAATTTTTAAACTACATTTTTGTACCAACCAACCAACCAACCAACCAACCAACCAACCAACCAACCAACCAACCAACCAACCAACCAACCAACCAACCAACCAACCAACCAACCAACCAACCAACCAAGACTACAAATTGTTTTTGGTGACTTTTAGAGACTACTAACTATTTCCTATCTATTTCCATTCTTTCACTCATGGAAAAGGCCCATGCTTGAATACTTTGGAAGTTTGAATTTAGTAACCAAAGTTTAGTAACATGTCCACCAAGTCTGAACGACTGTTATTGATTTATGGATAAACGTAAGTCTCAGAGGCCAGCTTACAAAACTTACACCATCAGGAGGCCGACTGTAGAAGAAACCGTGACCCCAGTTTGTCTGGAGAGGTATGACCAGATCGTTTTGGTCTTTAAGTACAGGTTCTCTGAGTTGGTCCAGCGTTTGCTTTCCGATCAGTTTGCCCTCAACCAAGAGTGACAAGATCTTGGCCAAGCCGCGGGCAGTTCCGATTCCATTGGCTGAGCCGATCTCCACCTCATGGATGGCTGGGTTGTTGAACGGATGACCCGACCGACCCTAACAACAGTTATACATTCAACACGGAAACCAGAAATGACAGCATCACATCACAATTGAGTCATTCTTGTTCGGTTTTACGTAGTAATGAATAAACTCAAGACATACGTACGTACAGTGTACATAGAGTATACAATGGCGGTTTGAGGTTCCCCCTCACCTCACCCCTACGCTCACAGGACAGTTTTCTTTTGAGCACCTCAAATTGACCCGGAAATACACAAGTACAAGTAGCGGCTCCAGTACTAATAAGCTGACTCAGAAGTAATTAATTTTAGCTTAAAATCTTTTGATAATGGTAATAGAATATAGCCTTTTTGCTGTTGCTTATTCATGACATTCGGCTGTTTTTAGACTCCTTTTATCATTTTTATGCTTGGTTTCAGCTGTTAAGAGCAATTTTCCTGCTTAAAATGACAATTTAAATTACGTAGAATGCGAACAATACCTGAAAAACCCAATACCTGGAAAACACCCCAATACACCTAATACCCAATTCCCAATACCGGTTCGCACTCCAGTTTAAATTGTCATTTTAAGCACGAAATTGCTCTTAACAGCTGAAAGCAAGCATGTTTGCACTCTAGTTTAAACTACCGGTCAAACGGCCTAGCCGTGCCAATATCTGACGTTTTATTTTCTGTTCGGGCCATATTGAATAAATTTATATTAAAAGACATTTCCAAGTGCTTCGACGATTTTTAAATTGTTAGCACCCTCCCTTGGGGTAAAAAGCGTTCTGGATCGCCATCTTGTTGGAAAAAGCCCATTAACCGACAACTCCTCAAAGATCAAATTGAAATACAGGTGCTAAAATAGGGGAAAATTTGGTGCAGGAAGCTTGACTCAATCGTGAGAAATTTAAAAATACGTGAAATTTGTTAATTTCAATGCCTTTAGAAATAGCGTTAAAAACGGAAACTTTTCTTTTTATTGTCATTTCTGCAAATGTTCGCCAGATGACTTGAAATTTGGGAGAACTCTGCAAAGCTGTGGCATATTTTGTGTTAAAATTTCATGCATTCAGATTGAGTCAGTCTTGAGAAAACGCAGAATATCTGAACATCCGGTTTTTTAATGAGGAGCACAGAAATAACATATCATTAGGATAATTCTTGCTTTTTCAGGACTGTCTCAATCTTCCTGACCAAACTTTATCCGACGATATCAAAATTCGACGATATTCGATATCGATATTTTCAGCTCAGTATCGATCCATATCGCTATCGATATTTATGGCTGTGCAAGAAAATCTGAAAATTTGGAAGAGCAAAACTGTTCTCGCTGCTTATCTGTCAAGCATGATGCAATCACCGATCTGATATCAATTAAGAGTAAAGAATAGCAGAAAAGGTAGTGGCCCTTCTGAAGCTCTTCAATCAAAACGTTGACCGTGCCCCCTCAGGCCGATGCCCCACCTCATTAGGCATAAATGAGCTTAGACAGAATAAAGTCAAAAAGCCTTGACTTTAGTAAAAAATCGGACTTTTCTGCTTACCATCCTTTCAAACACCCAACCATACATGTAGCTGGGTTTTCGGCTGGGGGGGGGGGGGTTCCAGATCCCAAATAGGGTTTCAGCACTATTTCCAAAGGGGGTTCAGCGACCTTTTTTGGCGTCCAAAAGTGGGTTTCAGCGACCTTTTTTTGGGTCAAAACAGGGTTTTTATGGACTAAAATCCGGTAAAAATCCTGTCAGAAGTGCAAAAATGCCCTTTAAAAACCCTATTTATTGTTTTAAAACGTGCAGAAAATCCTATTTTTTATTAAAAACATGCAAAAAACTGTATTTTGTTTTAAAACGCGCCAAAAAAGCTCTATTTTATTCGACATAATACAGCTAAAGTGCATTTTGGAACCCATTTAGAAATTTGAAAGCCAAATTAGGGCTCTGAAACCCCCGTTTAGGGGTTCGGAGACCTAAATTAGAGTTCTGGAACTTATTTAGGCCTCTGAAGCCCTATTTACAGCTTTTGAAACCCTCCAGTAATTATGGTTCCAAAACCTGTTATGGGTCTCGAAACCCAAATTAGGGTCATCTTAAGAACCTAAGCGCTGCTGTCTGAAAGCAGCGAATGCCAGAAATTTTAATGTTTCTGAAAGCTATCATGCCACTCTTACCTTTTTGACTATACCATCAATTTCTGAGTTGTCCAGAAAAACTGCTTTTACTGTTCCAGAGAAGTAAACTCGGTGTCAGTTTTGTTTCTTTCCTATTTTTCCGCACAAAAAAATATCGGAAATATCGTTGCGATATATCGCGATATCGATATATCGTCGGAACCCTATTCAACACTCACAAAATTTCTCCTATTTTGCCACTTATGTTTCGAATTTCAGCCAATTTGGTAAAAATTTGCGGAAAGAAGTGTGCCCAAATTCCTTTGAGAAGACCTTGTACATACTGTACATACGTGTGGTACTGAAAAAGCAGAGCTGGCGATCTTCACCAAATCAGGCATCCACTTCTTGCAATTCTCAATCATTCTAGCAAAGTGGCAGGAGCCGCTGGTCAAGGTTTTGATGGTTTTGAGTACAGCGACAGTTGATATCCGGCTGCTCTCCTTTGATTTGCCCAGCCAAGTCACGTGACAGGAGCCAGGTGACAACCTGGCAACTCTGCCTCCTAATTCAGGCGGCAAGCCTATATAGAAGTCGATGTCTGCAAAATTTGAGTCACCTTCTCATCTCATACAGTCTGGCACTTAACGCCGTTTATGGTACCGACACCGTACAAGGTGTCGCTACCTAGACTAGTGGCTACGCTCGCGGACTGTGGTGGACGGTGGTACTATATATGGTGGTAACTATTGAAACCTGAAACGTGCTCCAATGCGAAGGGAGGGGTACCATTACCATGGTATCACCACCACAGTGGCCGAATCGATGTTCGAATAAAAATCGATGTTCGAAGGTAGCAAATGGTGTTAAAAGAACAGAGCACGTACTGTTGGGCTTGGCGATTTCCTGGTGAAAGAACTGGCCCAGACTTCTGTGTTTAGAGTCGGCCCGTTCTACAAGCTGATCGATCAACCAGCCAAAGGTCACGCTGTAGAACTACCCTTTTAGTTCCGGGAGGCCAATTCGGTTTCTGTTGCTCCAAGATTTTGGTCATTTTCCGTTCCATCTTTTATCGCCTTTATGGGAATGCTACCGTCCACAGCCACTAGACCGGCCTATAGTAATTATTCCCATCCTCGGACCGATCACCTGTGTTTACATGTGTTACACCAACACCATACATGGTGCTATTAGCCCAGGTACCCAGACCACTGCCAGCGGTACTATTAGGCGACGCCGATTAGGCGATGGTACTAAGGGGCGACAAAAAACATTAATAGATAACAGTACCAGTTGGCGGGCCTCTTGAATCAGTCAAGGGGCCGCGGTTCATCTGTAAGCCTAAATGCGCTGTTTTTAACTATGCATGGCTAAGTGGCACTAAAATCATGTCTTGTTAATCTTATAGTACTGTAACTGCTTAACTTATAGCTAAACAAGCCAATTCGCCCTGACTGTTTCTAACTCAGATCCTGGCAATTGAACCTATTCCTCAGCTTGCGTCGAGCAATTTCATGAACGGCCGTTGGGTCGGCCACATGATCTTTGGGTTGCTATGTTCA